>CM028759.1:200084-500084 GCA_016801395.1 Leptodermis oblonga
TATAAAGGGCTTTTAACGGCGGGGTTTAGCATTTTTGAACCGCCATCTATCTGGCAGCCGTTAGTAAGTTAGCGGACTTTCTACGGCGGTTAGAACCGCAGTAGAAAGTGCGGACTTTCTACGGCGGTTCGTGGTTGAACCGCCGTAGAAAGTCCGCACTTTCTACTGCGTTTAGACGTTGGACCGCCGTCCGTAGAAAGTACAAACTTTCTACTGCGGTTCAATGACGAACCGCAGTAGAAAGTCCGAACTTTCTACTGCGGTTCACCAACGAACCGCAGTAGAAATCCGCACTTACTACTGCGGTTCGTGGTTGAACCGCAGTAGAAAGTTCGGACTTTCTAGCGGTCCAACGTCTAACACAGTAGTAAGTTCTGAGTTTCTACTGCGGTTCGTCGATGAACCGCAGTAGAAAGTGTAATTTCTACTGCGGTTGAAAGGTTGAACCGCAGTAGAAAGTGGCCACTTTTTACACCCAAACCGCGTTAAAATCATTAAAAACCTGCTGCTAAAACCTGGTTTAAAGCAAAACCTGCTGCTAACACTTGAAATTTATTACAAATATCACCAATATACAAATTGAAATCGCTTTTATAATACAGCATATCCAAAAAATATTTGTACAACTCTAATATGAACAAGTTTAATTAGTATCCTTCAACTACGGCTAATGCTCCAAAATATATCTAGCGCATATTTTTCGCATTGCATCTATATCCACATTGCTTAATGGAGTGCGGTCGAGCTTGAAGTGCTGCAACAGAGTTTTTGAAATTAAAAAGTACCCGAGTAAGCAAAATGAAATACAGTCAGTTAAGTAAGTATAATGAGAAATATATATTTACCTTTTCAAGTGCAAATGTGGATGATTTCATTGCTATTTGGTACATGTAGTGCATTACATAGTACCCACACTCCCAATTGCTCGTTTGCTTTTTATGCTAATGAATTAATATACGAGTTAGAAGATCATACAATTAATTTATATACAACACAACGTTGAGTAAAAAATTTCTACGAATATTCATAACTTCACTCATATTAATCTAATAAAAATAACTAGGACTCACTAATTTCTACTGATCGAAAAGGCAATTGCATGCATATATTAACTAACCTACAGTACTGGACTCACGGATTGCATGCATAAATCAAATCCCAATAAATAACGTGACTAACTAATATATTAATTGACTAACACTACTAACTTATGCTACTAGACTCACGGATTTAATTAAAACAACTAACACTACTATTGCTTAGGCTACTAGACCCACGATGTAATTAAAAAATTTAATAAGAACCAATTTAAATTTTACCTTAACTACTATCCCGAAGGTTGCATATGCACATTTCTGGGCAATCCTAAGAAAGCTTGATAGTTAAACATCACCCTATAAAAATGAAAGCGGAACGAAAAAATTAGCAATATATAGATATATAGGCATTCTCTACAGTTGTTAATATATATAACTCACTCGTCTATAAGCACCACCGCCTCCTCCTTCTGTGGATTTTGTAAAGAATCAAACCAGTATACAACCTTTTCTACTGGTCTAATGGCCATTAGCATCCAATGTTCACTGCAACAAAAAATTTAATGACGTACGTCAGATCTTTATATCAGTGTTTCTAAATATTAAGAATCGCTTACAGTGTCACTTACCCCTGAAGATAAGGCACCAGATACATTTCTTTATTCCTATCCTTCAAGATTCGCGCAATGTAGTTTACCCTAGCTTCAAGCGTATTTGTTACGGGTGTGACATGATCAGCCGAGAGGAAACCTATCCCCTTTCTCCCATTCCTTTCAACTAACTCATGTAAAGCTCTAAAGAATTTACAAAAAGGGCTTCATTGGTTAGCCTATGCACATGGAATGCATACTATATATAACAATAATCAGAATAGGTTATAAAATTAAGTGGAAACTCACTGGGTGAACAACTGCATCAAACTGTTTGAGACCTGGCTTTCTCTGGTCAATAACTCTACGAGATCCCCTCGATCCATCAGATTAGGCAGGTCCAAACCTATGACTTCTCTTGTCATTTGAAAGAAGAAGCCATTGAAGTCCGAATCATTATCCATTCGGAGCTGTAACTCTTGCAATGGATCAGATGTCGATGAGGATGACTCCTCAGTCGGAACCGTCGCCGAAGGAGATGTCTTGTCATCCATAGAATTCATCCGGCCTTTTTTCTTTTGGGCACTTTTATCCACCTAACATCATTTGAAATAACATTAAATATACAAAACGGTATTAAGTAATTCACAAATAAATGAAAGAATATACCTTTGTTACCGGAGCCGGCTGAATAATTTCAATCAACTCTTTCCATTCCACGAAAAAGGACTTGGCCATTCCCACTGTTGCAGCCTCTTCCTCAGGAAATGGTAGCGGGGCACAGTCATCATAGGAAATTTTAATTGTGACCCTCGCGCAACCTTTCCTAACCTCGCGCCCGTGGTGCTTGCTTTGCTTATAAATATTTCCTTTTGCCACAAGCTTACGCCGCTTTTGCGAATCCTCAGAGAGGAACAGATGGCATTCACACCCGTCCTAAGATAATAGGCAAGCGAATGAACATTAATCAACTATTAAGTCTAACTAACAAAGCACTGTAATAATTGAAAAAAAAAAAAATTGGTCAACCTTGTATTCTATGAAATATACATATTAATTTTATTTACCTTGTATTCGCCTAAAGCACCGCCGTCAGAGGCTTTGATCGGTCCGTAGGTGCAACATGTAGCATCTCCAAATCGGGCAACCTTGTAGGTATCAGAGGAGAAACAGGGCTCACAGGGGATACAGGGACCGCTCCGGTTCTCTGGGTGCAAGCTCTCATCTTTGGCACTATTGATGACGGTGGCTTTTAATGTATCATAGTCGGTTCCCATCTTACCACATATAAACCCAACCATCATCTTCAGATGTGTCTGACATTCATCTAGTTGGGCAGTGGTTTTCTGAAGCTGTCGCTTAGTTAAATCAAGTTCCTCTTTAAGCGACGGCCTTGTTTGCTGTGGGAAAACCTCTGTGATACGTGCCCTGGTAGAATGGCCGCGATAACGACCGGGGTGATCGGCTTTCCCGTTGCAATGACAAGAATGTCATTCCCCCTCTGCAACGGTCTCCCCTTGGGACTCGCGGGAACATAGATTTTCCTACACATTTGTACAACTCTAGTAAATGTAAATAGATCAATTAAATATAAATAAATACACATATACACAGATTAATCATTTATGTATATAATTTTAAATATAAAATTGATAACCATAATTATAAAATATAAATAACACATATATACAAATTAATCATTTATTTACTTTACAGTGACAACTAGATAATTATAATTGCGATATAAACATTTAATGACAACCAAATTATTAATTAGCATTTCATCATAGATATCTAGTAATAAATAATCAGTTATAATAAAAAATCTATACACATAGACTTTAAATATTAAAAGAACTGAAACATAAGAAAATGTATGGTGCAAAACTTACAATTTCCATCCCTACACGCCCAGCCTCTGGCGTGAAGTATTCCCCTTTTTTGTTCGTGTGGGCCTGTCTCCAAAGTAGATGACGGCCTGGCACTGAATAAGAATCTTCGCCTTCTTCTTCGGACTGACCCTCCTCTGAAGGCTTCTTTCCGGATGCACTCACCGCCTCGTCATGCAACTGCTGCTTCAGCAGTCGGTAGCCACCGCGAGATAAATTATGGTAGAAAGCATTTAAAGTGGCATTCTTTTGCGCTTTTCCACGAATTGCCTAGAGGAAATATAATGAAAAATTATTATCCCTAAACTGAGCAATTTCAAATATCCAAAAAGAAGAAGGAAATCAATTTTAAAAAAATATACCTGCCATTCTTCTGTCTCGCGGCTAGCCTTGAACTTAATCCATGTCTCCCTAGGGAGAAATTTATATTCCAAGCATGGGTCCTTACTCTTCATGGCACCATGTACATATTTCCCTAAATAGGATTTCCAATCTTTCCACCATTTACCGGCATAAGAAATCCACTTTGTTTCGAGTTCTTCGGTTGACTCGAAAACAAATAATGCCTACAGTGGAAATTAGGAGAAAAAATTTAGTGAGGAATTTGAGTTCATTTGTATGGAAGAATTAAGAAACAAACAATGCATTATAATTAAAGAAAATACCCGTATTTCCATCCACACTCTCTTTTTGATCTCCTCGGGAACTTTGGGCCATGATTCATATTCCACTATGTCCACTTTGCTCCGGGCCGTATATGCCACAAAGGTAATCCACTTAACATGATACTCTTTAGGCTCGAGCTCGGAATCAAAAGAAATGTCAAGAGTTTTCCCATTCTTTCGCATTCCAATAGATCATTGCAATTTGTGGGCCCTCTACCTCTACTAGATGTAGTAGAAGAACCATCTCCATTGCCATTACCCTCATCACTATGCTCCGTATTGCTTTTTCTTTTTCGGGCCATTGAAAGTACCTTAAACTTCATGTACATAGAAAGCGAATTCAATATAACATATATGCAATTAAAGAAAAGCTTTAATGTCAAATACAAGAATGCTTGTAATGTGAAAAAAAGGCAATGTACATTCGCAAAATTCACTCCTAAAAATACACAATTACCATTATCCAAATTAAACCAAATGAGGGCCAAAAAAAAGTGGACTTATAAAGGGTACCATTGATAAAGTACTTCACATTTCACAACCAACAACTAATGTGGAAAAAAAGGCAATGTACATTCGCAAAATTCACTCCTCAAATACACAATTACCATTATCCAAATTAAACCAAATGAGGGCCAAAAAAAGTGGACTTATAAAGGGTACCATTGATAAAGTACTTCACATTTCACACCAACAACTAATGTGGAAAAAAGGCAATGTACATTCGCAAAATTCACTCCTCAAAATACACAATTACCATTATCCAAATTAAACCAAATGAGGGCCAAAAAAAAGTGGACTTATCAAGGGTACCATTGATAAAGTACTTCACATTTCACAACCAACAACTAATGAGAACAATCATTCATTTCTACTAAAGGAATAAAATTTCACAAAGTGGAATCAACAACAAAGCATTTTCCTCATTATCACTAAAGGAGGAACACTAAATCGAATAAAAACCGAAATCAAACACCAATGTTCTAAAATTAATCAAGCAAAACCGAAATAATCATTTGAGTTTCTCATTTTCAAAAAAAAAACCCGAATTTCAAAGGGTACCTAATGGAACATTAATCAAAACCCTAGGTTCTCAACTTATGTAGGACAAAACACTCAATTCAACAACCAAACCAAATGCTACAAACAATCAATAAATCCAAAAACTTTCCAATCATTCATCACAAGGATTAAAACCGAAATCAACCATAAATATCAACCCAAAAAATCCTAGTGCAATGGGAAGCATTTACAAAATGTAAGGTTAAATACACAAAAGTTTTAAAATGAAAGCATAGAAGGTGGAACCTTTTGGGAGAACACCTACAACCAAGCTTTAAGTTTATATGGGAGGTGGAAATGGAGAGCCGAACAATCGGCCTTGAGTGGTCCAGCCGAACAATCGGTGAATGCTTGGGCAGCCGACGGGTGATCGGAAGGTGGAGGAGCTCGCCGGCGACGGGAGAAGCGGCGAAGAAGCCGAACGGCCGCGGGAGAGAAGCTTCGGGAAACAGGGGAAATGAAGGGGAAAAAAAGGGAGAAGAAAGGAAGAGAATGAGGGAGGAAATGAAAAAAGTAAAAATTTGAATTTTAATTAATAACCGGTCGTCGGTTCAACGGCGGTTCAACCGCGAACCGCCGTTGAACCAACAATCAACTGCGGTTCAACCTTGAACCGCAGTTGAAAGTATCTTTCAACGGCGGTTCAACCGCGAACCGCAGTTGAAAGTGTACTTTCAACTGCGGTTCAACATTGAACCGCCATTGAAAGTACACTTTCAACGGCATGAACCGCAGTTGATTCTCCTTTCAACTACGGTTTGCGGTTGAACCGCCGTTGAAAGTCCCCACTTTTTCTCGGTTTAAATAGAGGAAAAAATTGGAGTCAATTCCCGTGCGGACATATTTTAATATTAATTTTTTTTTTCCATTTTCAAAAAACTAATCCCACAATTTTGTAAATATAATAATACATACCCAGATTTTATATATTTATTAATTATGTACACAATCTCGACTTTTATTAACCATTTCATAATTAAATTTCAAATTTTTAATTGAACCATATATTTGCATTTAAATTTCCCGCGCGTGCTACTACACGTTCAATAATTATAGGTCAAAGATAAAAATTAATAATTTCCGTAAATTTAATTACATGTAAGAGCCAAGAAAGTAATAAGCTTCATTATGTTCCCTAAAATTCCTACTTTTTCGACTTGGCGAACGGGATAAAAAAATCAAATCCACAAATGCATTAGGTACGTATAGTAATATAAAAATTAATTAATAAAATTTAAGTGGCCGAAAAAAAATTAAATAGATACTGTATTTCATTAATTTACATACATATATATATATATATATATATATAAACATCTTCCTCTTTTCTCCTTTCCCCTCTTGCACATCATCCAACTCTCTCCTCTCTGCTCTCGATCTCTTGTAAATTTCCACTGCATAAATAAAATGTTTTCATTCGCGCGAAGAATTGAAGACTTGAAGACAACTTTTATAATTAAGTCTTATATATATATATATATATATAACGTATTTTGAAAAAAATGGAGGTTTACGTTGGGACTCTGACGGGGAAGACCATCATCCTCGAGGTCAAATCCTGCGACCCAATTCAGAATGTCAAAGCGAAAATCCAGGAAAAGGGTGGCGCTTCACTATCTATTTCAATCTTAAGCGTCACCGCGGTTAATTTATGAAAATCGGGAAAAAAAACTTAATAGAGAGTAGGGTTTAGGGTTTAGAAAATGATATGAAAATAGAAAATTCATGCGTAGCGCGGGAATTGGCTCCAAAAACTACTTTTCTACGGCGGTTCAACCAAGAACCCGTCATAGAAAATACTTTCTACGGCGGTTCATGTTTGAACCGCCGTAGAAATAAACTTTCTACGGCGGTTCAAAGTTGAACCGCCGTAGAAAAATAGTTTTTGGAGCCAATTCCCGCGCTACGTACGCATGGATTTTCTATTTTTTGTACCAAATTCAAAATACATTATATATATATATATAAGAATTAATTATAAAAGTTGTCTTAAAGTATTCAATTCTTCAAATGAAAATATTTTATTTATGTAGTGGAAATTTACAAGATATCGAGAGCATAGAGGATCGAGAGAGTTGGATATATGATGTGCATCAAGAGGGGAAAGGAGAAAAGCGAAAGATGTTTATATATATATATGTATGTATAAACATATATGTATATATATATGTATGTAAATTAATGAAATCCAGTATCTATTTAATTTTTTTCGGCCACTTAACTAATATTAATTAATTTTTATATTACTATACGTACCTATAATGCATTTGTCGAAAAAGTAGATATTTAAGGGAACATAATGAAGCTTATTATTTTATCGTCTCTTACATGTAAATTTACGAAATTTATTAATTTCTATATTTGACCTATAATTATTGTACGTGTAGTAGCACGCGCGGGAAATTTAAATGCAAATATATGGTTCAATGGAAAATTTGAAATTTTATTATGAAATGGTTCATAGAAGTCGGGATTGTGTACATAATTAATAAATATACACAATCAGGGTATGTATTATTATATTTACAAAATTGTGAGATTAGTTTTTTGAAAATGGAAAAAACAAATTAATATTAAAATATGCCCCGCGGGAATTGGCTCCAATTTTCTACGAGGAGACCTTTCAACGGCGGTTCAACCTCGAACCGCCGTTGAAAAATGAATCCACCGCGGTTCACGAGTGAACCGCCGTTGAAAGTGGACTTTCAACGGCGGTTCAATGTTGAACCGCCGTTGAAGTTCCACTTTCAACCGCAGTTCATTCTTGAACCGCAGTGGAAAGTTGGTTCAACGGCGGTTCGAGGTTGAACCGCCGTTGAACCGACGACCCGGTTACTTAAAGTTCAAATTTTTGAACTTTCTTTTCCTCCCTCATTCTCTTCCTCTCCTCTCCCATTTTTTCCCCTGCATTTCCCCTGTTTCCCGAACCCACTGACAAGTAATTTATGAAGAGTTAAATATAAAATCAAAACAAAATGAACTGCGTATAGATTCCCCTGGAAATTTTACCAAAAGTACTACTCCTTGGAAGAAAAAAATAATAATACAAGAAACATTTATTCATAAATGAAAAACAAGGAAATCAATTTTCCGGAAAATTTGACAAAGTCTCCCCTATAAATGTAACGTACTCCCTGTAAATTCGATGCACATATACTTAAATACTTCACTAAAATTCCAACTATTTCGAATAATACGGAATTCAGTTTCAAATCACTTCAGACAGAATCTCCTCTGCTTGTTTTTTACCAAAACACAAGTGCAATTTAAGATCAGCACAGAAGCTTCACACAATTTCCAACAATAACATATTCATTTATAAACAGTTCCGCATATGAAGTCCCTGGAAATTTTGTCCCTTGATTGCGCGGCTTCATCCGAGTTGTGACCTGTTTCAATCCCACAGTACGAAGGATAAAAATAAATGTTGTTATAAATTTATGTCCACCTCTTTTCATTAAAATCAAAGAAACATATACAAATACACACACACATACACACCCACGGGAATTGAAGTTTAATAAAAACAAACAATATACCTGAAAATGATTCTTAACTTATTCTCTTTCTCTTATGGGACACTTGATCCTCGAACCATAATCCTTCGCTGTGGTCATCACGAAGTATGTATTTATCAAGTTCCCTATCTTCCTCATCTGCTCTCGGTTCAGGTAACCCACTAGAGAAAGGGCCAGCCTCATGAAGCCCTTCTTCTGTATCAATCCCTTCCACACCGTGATGTTGTTTACCATGAAGAACAACAGACCAATGTTCGTCGCAAGGATCGGTGATATAAAAAACTTGTTTCGCCTGCGATGCAAGTATAAATGGTTCCCCCTTGAAACCCTCCCGATTAAGGTTCACCAAGGTAAAACCCAATGGATCATCAGTTCGAACCCCACTATTGTTATCAACCCATTTGCAGCGAAATACAGCTACTTTGAAACAAACATAGTCAAGCTCCCAAATATCTTCGATCACCCCGTAATAAGCCATGCTTGCATACAATGGATTTTTATCCTTCCTGCTAGAAACATGTAAAGCCTCTGAGATTAATGTAACACCACTGTTTTGTGCCGTACTCTTCTCATCTTGTCTCTTAGTAGCAAATGAATATCCATTTATGTCATAGCATGAAAATGCTCGTACCGCAGGGCTGGGCCTAAACGCCAACCATTTCAATGTCTCCGAAATGTCTTTGCCCAGGACAGCATTACCAAACCAATAGACAAATGCCCGAATATGTTCATTGAGCACACGTTGATCCGTCCAAGCAGGATAAGACGTTCTTATTGACTGTATGTGGTCTGTCACATAGGGCGCAACTTCTTCAGAATTGCGCAGAATGTAGAGATGCGCCTTCATCAATTCAACATTAGACGGCAAAAAACATTTTTCCTCCCCTTGTGCCCATACCTGTAATCCTCCCATCGTGCCGATTCTTAGATATTCCAATGGATGCGGTCCCGGCCAAGTACTCAGTGCAAAACTCAATTACCTCCTCAGCTATATAACCTTCAACAATACTAGCATCAGGACGACAACGATTCTTAACATACCCCTTATACTTTCATATATCGCTCGAATGGGTACATCATCTATCGCAAATGAACAGGCCCGCAGATTTTTATCTCTCTAACCAAATGAATCACCAAATGCACCATAATATCAAAGAAGGCGGGTGGAAAATACATTTCTAATTGACAAAGGACAACAGTTATTTCATCTTGTAGCTGATCAAGTCTTTCGCGCGCGATAACCTTGCTACATATAGCATTGAAGAAGAAACAAAGTCTTGTTATACTGGACTTAACATGCTTGGGCAATATCGAGCGAATAGCTACAGGCAACAATTGCTGCATTAAGGCATGGCAATCATGAGACTTCAAACCAACCAGTTTTAAATCTTTCAAGGAAACAAGTCTGCTTACATTTGAAGAATATCCGGATGGAACTTTGATGCTACGCAAACTTGAACACAGTTGTTTTTTCTCTTTTCTGGACAAAGTGTGACAGGCAGGGGGTAGATATGTGCGTTGTCCTCGAGCTACCGGTGCTAAATTTGCTCTTATGTTCATATCAACCATATCAAGTCTCGCGTTATAACCATCCTTAGTTTTACCAGGGATGTTCAAGAGCGTACCTAACAGGCTTTCGCAAATATTTTTCTCAATATGCATAACATCGAGACAATGTCTGACATCCAAGTTCTCCCAGTATGGAAGTTCAAAAAATATGGATTTTTTCTTCCAACAACCTGTATCATTATTGCTGGACTCCGAAGTTTTACCAAACTCCACATTGATGTCCGTCACACGAGCTTTCACCTCTGGCCCGCTCAAGGGTTCTGGAGCTTTTCTGAACTCTTGGAATCCATTGAATGCTCTTTTCATACGGCGATACGGATGAGTCTCGGGAAGAAATCTGCGATGCCCAAGGTATACTGTCTTCCTCCCATGTGCAAGCTGACAAAAATCTGTACTCTGCTCACATATTGGACATGCTTTATGCCCTTTAACAGAGTACCCAGACAAGTTTCCATAAGCAGGAAAATCATTAATGGTACAGAACAACATGGCACGTAATGTGAACATTTCTTCACGGTAGGCATCAAACACAGGTGCGCCTTCATCCCATAACTTTTTCAAGTCTTCAATAAGAGGAGCAAGATACACATCGATGTCATTTCCTGGTTGCCGTGGGCCTGAAATCATTAGAGACATAAGTATGTACTTGCGCTTCATACACAAGTAAGGCGGCAAATTGTAAATAACCAACATCACTGGCCATGAGCTATGTGTGCTACTCAGACTGCCAAACGGGTTCATTCCATCAGTACACAGACCAAGCCTCAAATTTCTGGCTTCTCCCCGAAAGAAGGATACATTGAATCAATCTTTTTCCACTGATCTGAGTCTGATGTATGCATTATCACCTTGTCATCATCACTGGGAATACACCGATCTGAATGCCATGTCAATAGTTTTGCATCTTTTTCATTAGCGAACAACCGTTTAAATCTCGGTATTATAGGAAGATACCACAGAACCTTAGCCGGCGACCCCTTCTTTTGCGCATCAGAACTGTCTTCAACAGCATCACACAGCTGCTTGTTTTTGTATCGTGGAGTTTTACACTTAGGACAGCAATAAATCCTTATACTCATTCCTGTAGAGGACGCAATCATTTGGGCAAGCGTGGATCTTCTTATACTCCATACCCATTGGACACAACATTTTTTTCGCCTCGTAAATTCGATCTGGAAGTTCATTATCTTCTGGGAGCATATCTTTCAATACCCTCAATAAGGCTGTAAAACTAGTATCTGACCACCCATTTGCCGCTTTCAAACTAAACAACTTCAAAACACTAGACAATCGTGTATATTTAGTGCAACCCTTGTATAGAGGCTTCTCATTGTCACCCAAAATGGAAGCAAGAACTTCCGGTTTATCAGCAAAATCCTCGGCCACATCCTCAATCATGGCATCTAATCGATCTCTAGTAATCGCATCATCTCCTTTTGCATGAGATTTTCTTTGCTCAGGTAAACCATCAATACTTTCACCATGCCAAATCCACAGTTTATAAGAAGGATCAAACCCGTGCCGATATAAATGGAATCTTATTGTATCTGAGTTATCAAACCGCGCACCATTTTTACAAGCTTTGCACGGACAATGGACGTACTTTGTATTCTTATAAGCGAATTGAATGAAATTCTCAACTTCTCTCGCATAAGAATCGGAGGTCCGATCACCACAGAACAAGATATTTCGATCCATGTGTAACTAACACCTTGAAATAATTAAAAATACCAAATAATAATTCAACAAACAATGTACAAAGTATCAAGTTGCATGCTTGTCTTAGCACATGTCATAATACTTATGTTACTCATATAATCAAAACTACTATAATACCTCAATGAAAAAAATAATGCATAAACAACACATGCGCAATAGACATAATCAAATGAAGAAGAAACTCTAAGTTTTTCATGTATGCATTTCGTCAAACACATGAAATGCATAAAAAAATAATACACATCCTAAGTAGTGCTAATTATATGAACATCATCCATTAAAAATCAAACACTATAAATCAAATCACATCACCAAGAAACTACGTAGTATAACTAAATAGGGTTCCACAATACTAAGGTTCACCATATACATGGAATATATGCAACTTTAATTTTCAGCCATCTACCATAAATAAAAATAAATTATATAGGATGACATATCTAAAGTACAAGCATAAGCAATTACTGAGAAATTTCAGAAGTTTCTAACCTTTAGGTGGTAAATTTTAGTTCCAAATGACGATTCTTTACGTTCAACGTGCAAAACCGTAGTAGAAATTTGGAGAAGAACACTTTCGGCCGCGATATGGAAATACACGTTGTTATTTAGGTTTTAATACGTCAATACAACGGCGGAGAAAATTAAACCGCCGTAGAAAGGGACTTCTAGAGCGGTTTTAAAATGAACCGCCGTAGAAACGGACTTTCTACGGCGGTTGGGACCAACCGCCGTAGAAAGTGGACTTTCTACGGCGGTTGGAAGGCAACCGCCGTGGAAAGTGTGGACTTTCTACGGCGGTTTGTCCCGACCGTCGTAGAAAGTCCGTTTCTACGGCGGTTCATTTTTAAACCGCCGTAGAAAGTCCCGTTCTACGGCGGTTCATTTTTAGACCGCCGTAGAAAGTCCGTATTTCTTTTATTACTGCGGTTTTCTATTTTCCGCCGTTAATCCGTAGCCATTAAAGCTCCATTTTGTAGTAGTACCATCATGAATCTCAACAGGGATTTGGCTGGAAGGCTTGGCAGGATGTTTTCGGTGATTATTTCATGTGGAATATACACAGAAGACGAATTTTCTCTGCGTGGTTTTTTCATCATCGTTGAGGGAATATTAATTGATCGATTGATTACTGAATATTGTAGATTAATTGATGCTGCATTAAAGTTATCCAGCTATAGAGCTAGGTATATATATTGTAGAATAATTAAACTAAATTTCCTATACAATTTATGTTTTCTATTTGTTCGTTTCCTATTTGATTTCGTATTTGATTTAGAAAATTTAATTATTTTAGGAAATACAACATTGATCATATTTGGTGAATTGATATCGGTGCAGTACAAAAACTTCTTTAGCATCTAAATTGGTTAATTGGTTTGTTAGTTTGCTTACCACCCTCGATTGCTGTAAATCATAAATTGCTTTGATTTATTTGTTTTGCTTTGTTCCTGCGACTGTTTCACCGAAGTCAGTCGAAGGTTGCGGATTTGCTTGGTCAGTAGGTCCGTTTAATTTATTTTGGGTCCTACATATATGTGTACATAAAAAATTAAACAAAATATAACTCGATTTGGATTCTGTAAAAAGTTAAATAAAAACAGAATAGGATTTGGAAATTTTTATTCAGTATTAGTTTATTCGGAAATTAAGTTAGGGATTGAGATTTTGATTGTTTAAGTAGGAATAAGTAATCCGTTGTATTCTCTCGCATCTCTTTTGACGCTGCGACAGAAATATGTAATCTGTTTTATATTTGAGTGCCAGAAGGGTGAAATATGTTTGTGTTTGGTTTATGTCTTTTTGCCTTTATTTTACACATAAATTTGTTCCATTCATTTTTCTCATGGTAATTATATTTTGGTTAATGTGTTTGGTTTTTTTTTTTTCTTTTGGGTTTCAATAATAATTGGCCCAACACATATGATTAAAAGGTAATTAAGGAGAATCAATTTATCTTTGGCTGTCAACTCAAAGTGTGTGCCGAGATATGAATAATCAAAAGTTCAGTCTTGTTGTAAACCCCAATTATGACAATTCCTCTCTCCCACTTCACACCTCGAACGGACCTAGATATGCCCTTCTTGGCCCAGATTGTAAACGAAAATGTGGCCGTCGATGCCATCCCTGAAGTGTGTTTGTTGAAAACTAAACATATCTGATTGCAAATCTGATTGCATCTCTGAGCTGCTAGATGCGAGACTTGTGTATTCAGCCGTTGAAACGACGCTCACCGATTGCTCATTTTTTCTTCTTATTTTGTTGCGTTAAGTCTGGACTAGAGAGACCTCGTATTTTGGAGTATTAACTAGTATTAAAAACTGGGATATATGGTGCGTTTCTCTTTTTTTAGTTAATTACTTTCCCCAATTTACTGGGGGATAGTTTGGTCTTTTTAGTTATTTATTTTGTTTGACTGGTACAAGAGGGGAGGTTAAGTGTTAATTTTTAAAACAAAAAAAACCATCATAAAAGTATGGAAAAAAGTAATTAAGCCTTAAAATGATATATAAGAACATTTCAATGCATTAATAACGTCATCATAAGTTTACAATAAAAGTAATTAAGAATGGTATGCCGTTGTCCTTGATAACACATTCAACAGATTTGAGACTATCCTTTGGAACCTTAGAGCGACATACATTTAGGCATATGCCGGGAAACCTTAGCATACAATCTTGTGGGAACTCTATATGACAAATCTGGTCAGCATGGACTAAAGGCATCATTTTCTCCACTGCATAATTACCAAATTAAATAAGATATTAATACTTTTTGTTCAACGATTAAAATTAAATAAGACATCTAATGTTGCCTTTGACATCTCATTCCGTTTTGAGATACTTAATTACAAGCGTGAATCTTTCACTCTCGACAAAATGTAAATATATATATTATTTGGTGATTTTTTTTTAATTATCAGAAAGTGGTAAACGTATAGGGTAAAAAAAAAGTGGTAAATTTTTGTTACTAGATCATGATGTTTATTTTAATAGTGAGAAGTTATCATTTCAAAGAAAAGAGAAAAATGAGAAAATATTATACCTGGAACGAAAGTCAAGGTGATCATAACCACGAAACACAGGAGAGATTTTTCCATTTGATGCTTTAGTAAGTGCTTGAACAAATTCTATCACAACTTATTATAACGGGTAGTTTTGGTTCAAAGGTTTCGTGCTTCAAGCCTATAAATATTAAAACTAGCTAGTAACGGAAGAAAGTTTTAAAGAATAATAACCACATATTTAAATTTTGATATGTTGTCTTTCAAACGTTGGTTTAATTTTAAACGGAAAACTGCAATCAAATCATAACTGGTCACAAGTCAAGGCGAATAGGGTCAACTCTTAACTGCTAAGGGCCTGTTCTTTTCCAAGTTTCAAACCAAGTTTGAGACTTGTTTTGGATTTTTTGTCCAAAAAGTTACAAAAGTTTGTTCTTTTGTAAGTTTTAAAAAAAAGTTTCAAACTTAATTTCAAAATTTTTTTCCCTCCTTCTCCTTCCTTCCTTCCTTCTTCTTCTTCTTCTTCTTCCTCTTCTTCTTCTTCACTGCTGCCGCCCACCGCGGCCCCAGCCGCCGTCGCCAAACTCTCAACTTCTTCTCCTTCTCCTTCTTCTTCTTCTTCTTCTTCTCCTTCTTCTCCTTCCTTCTTCTTCTCCTTCCTTCTTCTTCTTCTTCCTTCTTCCTCTTCTTCTTCTTAACTCTATCCTTCTTCTTCTTCTTCCTTCTTCTTCTCCTTCTTCTTCAGCTTCTTCAAGCCCGCTGCTGCCGTCCGCCGCCGCCCGCCCACGCCCGCCGCCGTCCGCCGCGCCGCCCAGCCGCCGCCGGCCGCCGTCCGCTAATCTTCACCATCTTCTTCTTCTTCTTCTTCTTCTTCTTCTTCTTCTTCTTCTTCTTCTTCTTCTTCCCTCTTCTTCTCTTCTCCTCTTCTTCATCTTCATCATCTTCTTCTTCTTCTTCTTCTTCTCCCTCTTCTTCTTCTTCTTCTTCTCCTCCTTCTCCCTCTTCTTCTTCTTCCTCTTCTTCTTCCTCTTCTTCTCCGGCGCCAGAGGTGGTTCATTAGAAGTGGCGGCGTGGTGGTGGAAGGTGTGAAAATGGAGAAAGTGAAAGGGGGAAGGAGATAGAGAAAAAAAAAAAAAATTTGCCCAAAATTTTTTTTTTAAAATTGTATTGAAACTCATGTTTCTTAAAATTGGTTTGAAACAAAAAAATTTTCAAAATTTTTTTTCAAACCAAGTTTTAAACTTTGGAAAAGAGCAGGCCCTTAAGGAGTCATGGCCTATGTATTCCAACTCATTTACTGACACTTAGGTAAACCCATCTAAATCGATGCGTGCTTGACTTAGTGGGTCATAACTTGTTTGACTCAATTGGTAGACGAATAAATCAATTGAATTTTTTTATTATATAAAAATCATTTATTAAAAAATTAACGTTATGCTCCCTTCGGATTGAAGTTGGGAGTCCACTTCTCAATCCTTAAAGAATTAGGAGCCAAAATTCCGTACACCTTTCGGTCAGGCCAATCTTGTAGCCTTTCTGAAATCAGCAGTTTGAAAATCATCATGGAGGGTTTGCAGAGAGGGGCGCGATCGAGAGAATTTCCCAATCAATGCGAAATGGATCGGCGGATAGGGCAACAGAGTATGACGGAGGCCGGCTGCCCTAATCTGGAGGTTTAGGAGAGTTTCCATCGGAAGGCATCGTTCAGACTTTTTTTATTTTAAAGAAAAAATTCACCCAATCCTACATTGTTACTCAAAAAAAAAAAAAAAAAAAAAATCTAAAAGCTCAGTCAAATTAAAAATTTATCCACGAACATTTAGTTATTTTCCATGTGGGCTTGTTTTGTTGACAGTGAATCTTCTGATGAGCAAATTATAGTGTTTCTTTGGTTCAAAAATATTAAAAGTATGTTAAATATAATATAAAAAGGTATTTTTAAAATAAATAATGGAAAATATATTAAGATTAAAAAATTTTAAATTAAGAAATGACAAAAAGTTTTATTTTGCTAGCTATACCTTTTAAATATTAAGAGTACTTCAATTTTTGTTTGGGGGTATAAATTTGCTAATTTATACTCTGTTGAACAATGGAATGTTCTAATATGTTAAAGACATCATTTAATGGTTAATGTATGGAAAAATAAAAAAGTTAGTAGTCAGTCATTAAACTTTTTTTGTCTGAAATTAAGTAAGAAGCCATTAAAAATAAAAATATAAGATGAAGGACCAAAATAAGATTGAATTTGTTTAGAAATTAAGGGACAAACAATATCATTTACCTTTTTTTTTTTTTTTTTTTTTTCTTTTTCAAAGCTGTCCCTTTGGTTCCATACATGTTTCATTTATAACGGAGTCATATTATCCATACTTGTCTTAAAATCTTTCTTAAGTGTTTGGAGAATTTTTTTTTAAGCAATGAGTTGTTTTTAATTTGTAGAGAATTAAGTTGACTTAAAATTATAGATTTTTTGGATATTTTTTCTTTCTTGTTGAGGGTAAAAATAATTATTTCTAGACAAGCTAGAAAACCCAATATGTATGCATATAGACAAGACAACGGTTTCTAAATCACCGATTAAGGTTTTAGAACCATCGGTTCTGGCTCCATGGAAAGTAGAATCGGAACCGGAACTGTGGGTGAACGGTTCCAAAAAGATTTTAGGATCGCCGATTCTAGTTCTGGGACGGTTCCAGAATCACCGGTTCCGGTCCTGTCATGGTTCCAATTTCGATTCCGTTCCAATGGAAGCAATTTGAATTCACTAATTAGTTTATATTTACTTTAATTTATTGTTTACTTATATCAGTAATATACGAAATGTAAATCATACTATAAGTTTATATATTATTATAATATATGTAAAATAAAATAATGATAATATATGTAGTATAAAATAATTATGTATTCTAGATGTAAATAAAGTAATAATAATATAATAATAATAATAATAATAATAATAAATATATAACAAAAGAAGAAGTAACTTGAGTGGTATGAAGGTATAGGCTCGAATTTTTCCTTCAACATACAAGTGCCAAAAGGTGGAATCGGAACCAGAATTGTAACCATCTAAGGCGAATCCGATACGATTCTGGTTCCAGTTTTGGAACTGTGGGTGGCCACGGTTCCGGTTCTGAAACTGCCGGTCCGGTTTCGGGTCATCTATATATATAGCGAACGTAATTATGCTTTTCGGCTGAATTTGAATATTTCAAACAGAAAGAAAGTTCAAACAGTTCAGATTTTCTTTTTTTACGTAATAACCGAAAACTGAAATTTTTTTTTCAGACTTGGATTAGTGTGGATGAAATGTAGTTAATATTTTTAGTAATTTCGTATCTTAATTGGTACTCCAATTTGGAGTCCTCTTAAGCTGATGGGAAAATTTTGCTAGTAGTATATTCAAAGCCATAATCAATTATGGACCCACATGCAATTTATCAATGGGTTGAGATCAGTTATTACGCTCATTTACGTCACTTTTCTTTAATCACATTATCTTATTTCTTTATGATATTAAATGTTAGCGATACTAAATTGCAAAATAACTAAAGAAAGCAAAGAAATTTAAATAGTAATTCCACTAATTCAAATTATATATAAGCTTATAATAAAAGTAATTAATTAACAACGGTAATTGCAAATACAGAAGAACATTTTGCCTTTGTTAACACATTGAACAGATTCGAGAGTATCTTTTGGGACCATAGAGCGACATTTGTCCACGCATTCGGTAGGCACTGGTGGGAAACAAAGTTCCTCGAACTCTTTTTGGCAACGCTGGTAAGCATGGACTAAGGGCATCGTTTTCTCCGCTGCATAATTACAAAATTAAACAAAATATTGATACTATTAGTTGAACGATTAGAAATGCCACAAAATTAAAACTTGCCAAATCCTCTAATTAGTTAACGTTGCCTTTGACATCTCGTTCCGTATTGAGTTAATTAATTACAAGCATGAATCTTTCACTATCAACAAAACATATACTAATTTTTGCATTGTTGTTAAAGAAAAGTTATTCGCAGTATTTGATACACTACTAAACAGAATGTAAATTGGTATTCTCTTTCTAATTATCAGAAAGTTATAAATGTATGTATTGGGTAAAATGAATGGTAAACTTTTTTTACTAGATTTATTTTAATGGTGAGAAACTATCATTTCACAGAAAAGAGAAAAATGAAAAAAAATTATACCTGGAACAAGAGTCAAGGTGATCATAACCACAAAATATAAGTAAGATTTTTTCATTTGATGCTTTATTAAGTGCTTGAAGAAGTTCTATCACAACTTATTATCACGGGTAGTTTTGGCTCAAAGGTTTCATGCTTCAAGCCTATAAATATTAAAAAACTAGCTAGTAACGGAAGAAAGTTTTAAAGAATAATAACCACATATTTAAATTTTGATATGTGGTCAAGTATTTGAGATTTATTGAATTCAACTTTATTTAAATTATTAACTAACTGCATTTATTGTAGTACATTTATTATCTCCTTATTTGAAACAACAAACCACTATAACTCATCATTTAATGTGAGAATGAAGATTGGTTAAATTTTTATCAAGTTGTAGAAGGAACTCACATGTGGTAAAAGGTAAAAAATTCTTCCTCAATTCATTTATGCAAACTCTGAAAACTTAAGTAATCTTCCTTGGTTGGTAATGAACATTTATGAAGGGGGAATTACATTTACCTCCCCTCAGATTTGATTATATTATAAACAAATTTATGTAATTTTGGAAATTACAAATACATCTCTGAACTATTGGGTAAATCACACTTTTGGTCCCTCTTTGTTACCTTCGTTACACTTTCGATCCCTCTTTTATTCAAACTCGCACTTTTGGTCCATCTTCTTTCACATTTTTCATTTTGGTCCATCTCACCCGTTGACCTATGAAGTCAATAGTAAATTGGACCGTTTTGAAAATATTATAAATTTTTTGGGCCAAATAATAATTACTTAAACTTTTAAATGGTTTAATTTTTCTCAGTTTACAAAGAAGGGTCCAAATGCCCTCAAGAAGAGTGGGTGTTGCTATATGAAAAACAAGCACGAGTGACTATTTTCAAAGTTCCAAAGGGTTTAGTTTTTGTAATTTACTAAAGAAGGGTCACAATTTTTAAAAAAATTCACTCTGACCCCAAGAGGGACAAAAAGAATGCCAAAATGTGAAAGAGAAGACCAAAAGTGTAACGATGGTAAATAAGAGGAACCAAAAGTGCGATTTTCCCCTGAACTATTCTAAAATTTTTTGTTTTGTGTTTATTTTTTCACTAACAGTAGGGGTGATATTGAACTGACTCACGTTGTGATTTAGAACACTGAAACTGTGATCATTTATTAAATAGCTAAATTTAAAATTTCATACGTATTCGTTTATTTTTTGAAGAAAGAAGCCCAAATTGAATTTTTACCAAGTAGATTATGAACTTTAGTGAATAAAGTTTGTGTTAGTGAATAAAATTGCAAAATTTGGACCTACTCAATTTGAGGTAAATTTAGCACATGGCGAGAAGGTCGTTTCCACAAGGGGGACGGGATTAATTCCTTCTTTCAGTTAATTGAAGACAGTTTTGAGAGAAAATTGCATCAGAACTAAATAAACTAAAATTAAAATAAAGATTAAAAACAATAAATAGATAAAGCTCCGGCAAACAATGAATTCAGACAAATTTAAAATCTTGGCTCATCGACGCAGAGATCTATTAAACAAACTCAAGTAAACCAGTTTTTAACAAGTGGCGTGCTTAACAAATTAAGGCTCCGAAGAAGTTAATAATCGATCCTCCTTTGAAATGTACAAGCTGTGCTCAGTGTGCTGGATCAGTTGCTTGAAAAGGCAGATGGTGTTGGTTCTGAACAAGAAAAAGAACGCGCTCACGATAATCTTGTTGTTGCTATTAACTATATATTACCATGAACCTTAAAAATTCTAAGGAATTAACTCAGCCAATTTGGCAAGAGGGAATTTCAGGATTTGTTGAAACAATGTGTTGCTTCTGCTGCAGATGTGCTTATGCGAATAAGTAATTTAAGACTGGGAGAGAAGAGATGAGTGGATGTCTTTTGCGTTTGAGAGTTGTGGGAGAAATCTGAAGATGCTGTAACCTTTTTTCTTCGTTTGAGCCGCTTAAGCCTAAGTTTATGTGCAAAATTGACAACTCTGGATAACCATGCAATTTAAAACATGTGTCTCTGCCATTGCCATGACCTTCTCTATTGCAGAAGTTGCACTTGAGCTAGTACACTCTTCTTTAATTTCCATCAAACTTCCTGTTGTTTGATCCTTTTGTATGAATTCTCTGGTTGTGTTCTAATCAAGTGGGAGCTTTTAAACGACCATGTCTTTGTTTACAAACGCATGAAACGACATCGGCGCTAAGAGACTCGAGAAAGAAAGGAAAAAAAAGGCTCAAACAAACAAAAGTATCATGACAGGAAATTCTTTGAACAATTGTCTAACATGCAACAGTAATCCTTTCCTCAACAACAACATAAATTTGGATGAAGCAGTTATTAAAAAGAAGGTGGTTATTTATGTTTATTAGTAATTTATTTATATTTTTTATTGAATAAATTACTATCCTTAATTATAAGAAATTATGTAAAAAGTATGCTCTCTTTATTAATTTCAAAACTTCCACTGCTCTTAATAAAATTATGTTTTTATTGAAATATATATATATATATATATATTAACTAGGCATATGAGAATTTTTTTGTATTTTTTTTATATTTTTCAATTTAAATTAAAATTATATAATAATGTAAATGCATGCGTTTTATTACTTGAACTTGACATAATCAATTTATTTTAATAAATGTAAATGAAATTATGGGCCACATCGCGCCTTGCGCAATCCGTAAAAACTAGTTAATTATAGTTAATAATTACTTACAACTTTTTTCATTGTTTTCTCCCATAAATTATTGAAAAATCTAAATTGCAAATACCAAAATTAAGTTCTAATCTTTCAATTAAGAATCAAATATATGTCAAAGAATAAACAAATTAATATTGCAGGCACACAAGCATACGAAGGATCCTCAATATGTAATGAATAAGATACAGAAGTCAGAAACAAGTTAGAGATAGTTTTAAAGTTCAAATAGATTGAAGTCCCTATTTCCATACTGAGGCTCCATTCTTTTTGTGATCGAATTGAGAAAATTTTCGTTTTAGGAAAGTAATATTTTTTGGAGGGAATTTCTTTTCGAGATTTGTGTAGGAAAAAGAAGAAAAAAGTGTAATGATTATGTTATTTTCTGAATTTATGTGAATTAAGATTTAGAGGGAATTTTAAATTTTAAAATTGAGTAAAAAATAAAGTTATTTCTTTAGGTAAACTTTTGAATGAAAAAAGTGATGATTTTTCTGAAATAGGATACAAAATAACAGAGCCTAAATCTCATTATATTTTGTTACATATTGCAAATTATGATGAAAATAGTTTTAAAATACAAATGAATACATAGATTGTGGTATACTCTATAAAATAACTCGTAAACTCCCAATTGAATTATCGTTATTCTACACTAATATTACGAAACTAAGAATAACAATTACACTCCCATCGTTTGAATTGGAATAGTATTTTATCGAAACTATAATCTCACTCACAAACAAATAGGGTTACGATCAATATCATGAATCCTATTCTGAAAATTAAAGATGTCCAAAAGTATTTGATCTTTACTCAATGAGTCAATCTTAACATGTTCTCTGTATGAAATTTGGTAAAGCATCTTATTTTGGAACACGAACTAATAGAATAATTTTCAGTTCTCCATGCCCCATCCCCATCAAGATCAGCATAATAGGCTGTTGTACCATTCCCATGAGCCGGAAACCCAATCTCCCGGCCGTTTGGAATAACACCCAAAAGATAAACGAAGATGATTGACTTGAAGACCGACGACGGAATCACCATCTTCTTCTTCTCCACAACCTTGAGCTCATTGTCACATTCTTCCAACTTCAGCACTTGAATTCCCTCTTTATTCTCCTTACACAATCGCACAACCGCTAAATTCTCTCCCAGACTGAATAAATCTGAGTGAGTTCATGTAGTGGTAGTGGTAACTTAGCACTGTGATAAACTTCTCTCCCGACATCGCATGAGATTAGTATCGCACCCTTGTGATAAACCAGCCAGTAGATTCTGCCATTGTGACAATGGCTTTCAATTATTAAGGGAATCGGTTTCGGTGGTGGGTTCTTAGAATCCCGCCACGAGGAGGAGGTTGTCCCTAGGGTAAAAACTTCAGAGATTATGTATCCATGTTCATATCCATAATGCAAAAGTTTGTAAGTTTCCGTGGCGGGGTCAAATCCGATGGAGTAACGGCCTCCGCCGTATGCTGGAGTCGTCGCCGGGAGGTGTAAAATCTCGCCAGTGGTGATGTTGAGAATCAGGGCGTGAGGATCGCGTGATTGGTGTGCAGGCACACCAAGCCGGCGACGACTGGAGAGGCCAAAAACCCGGCCCAAGATTTGTGATGAATCGGACGGGGAAAACGACATAGCTGAATTTGAGTTCTATCGGGCGGGGCAGCGTTCGGCGGCTTCCGTGATGGGTGAACCAAATTCTGAGGACATCGCTTTGGGTAAGTACAAGGGAAGCCAAATAGCTGCCGTCGATTCGTGTCCGGGAACGGTGGCGATGGAGTTCGGTGAAGTGAAAATCACAGAGCGTGGAGCGCCATTGTTTGCAGACCGCCATGAATCTCAACAGGGATTTTGCGGGAAGTCTTGGCAGGATATATGCTGTGATTATTTCATGTGGGATGTGCAGAGAAGAGGAATTTTCTCTCATCATGGTTGAGGGAATATTGATAGATTGATTATTGAATATTGTAGATTGATGCTGCAATGCAATCCTAACATTTAAAGTTTAAGTTTGAGGAGAATAGGGCTTTAAAAAGTAATCGAATATAACTGGATTTGGAAATTTCTAATTAGTACTCGTATTAGTTTAGTACGAGTACTACTTAGAAATTTCCAAATCCAGTTATATGGCCAATAATTAATGTGTATATATATATATATGAGTTTAATATTTGTTAGGATCATCCTGATATAACCTATATTATGACTCATCAGACATCCAATCACACAGGCTCCCACCTAATTTTTTTATGAATTGATATATTCTAATTATTCTATACTTATCCTGTGAAATCGCTTTTTACCTTACTATAATTATTGAATTTATCACTAAATTTTTAGTTATAGATCTACGTAAATCTTTTACCAATAATAAATAAATCCCTTGGGATAATTTAATAATTTTACCATTGATATTCATTTTTAACAAAATAAATCTTGTGACTAATGGTTCACTTATTTGTATATAGGGTATAGTTATTTTAAAATTTTTAAATAGTTTTTTTTCATTGATATTCATTTTTAACTAATTAAAACTTATTACTAAGGGTTCACTTATTTGTGTTTAGGGTATAGTTATTTTAATTTTTTGAGATAAAGTTTTTTCATTGATATTCATTTTTAACAAATTAAATCTTGTGTCTAAGGGTTCACTTATTTGTATATAGGGTATAGTTATTTTAAAATTTTGAGACAATTTTTTTTTTCATTCATATTCATTTTTTAACAAATTAAATCTATGACTAAGGTTCACTTATTTGTGTGTAGGGTATAGTTATTTTAATTTTTTTATGTAATATTTTTATTAAAAATTGAAATTATAATAAATTACAAGATTAAAGAATATTTCATATAACTATATTTACGTTAGTAAATGTAAAATTTACTTTTAATAAGATAAGTATACCATTTAATTAGAATATATGAGTTTAGAAAAAATTAGGTGGCAACCTCTTATTGGATGTCTGATGAATCTTGAAATAGCTTATTTCATGATCATGCTGACAAATATTACTCTCTCTATATATATATGTATATGTATATATATATATATATATATAAATATATTCACATTGCAACTATTGTTCATCAAGTATTATTTACGTGAACAATATGCACTTTTTTTAATAAAAAAATTAAATTGATATTTGATAAAATAAAATTGATAGTTGTGAACTACTAGTGGTACTTTTGTTCAAATATATTCACTTGAATGAAAGAGAGTAATAATCTTCAAGATATTTGAAGAGAATATTAGTATTTAGTAATACTTCAGAATGGTGTAAGTACTATTCTATCAATGTACAAGTGAGTAGTGCTACTACTCTTATGTAGTAGCACTTAAGAAGAGTACAGGTATTACTATTCTTCTAGATTAGCATTTGAGAAAAGTATAAGTACTATTTCAGAAGAGTATAATTGTTCATCACTTGAATGTTTTGGGTGTGTACATATTTCAATGGGTTGGTGTTAAACCTTCTCAGCGGTAGTTATATCCAAAAAAAAATAATATATCGCCCGATTGTTAAAAAAATACTCCATCTCATTCAAAATAAAAGACGTTTTAGAGTTTTTCATACAAATTAAGAAATCTTTTGATAACTAAAGAACCCTTAACTCTTGTAATTTACTACTACTAAGAGTCTTGAAATTGTCATCAACAACTCCAATTAAAAAGGGAATACCCTAGAAGCTGAGTAATCATTTAATAGTAAGATAGCTACTCGGGTATTTAACATAATCACTAACTCTTAGTTGCATAAGTTAATACAAGAGTAATTTGGAATTTTTTGTGTGGCTATAACGTCGTTTATTTTGAATAATGTTATTCCCTCTAAAGCGTTTTTTTTTTTTATTATTCTGAATTAGATAGAGTAATGTTATTCCCATAAACAAATCTAGTGAAAGAAAAAAAGTATATATTTTTTTACTACGATACTGCCTCGTTAAAAAACTTTACAAGTAAATCCAATGAGAAAAAAACTTGGTTAACAAAAAAAGTACACTGTGTAGCTCCCCTCTTGAACACATCATTTGATTTCGTTCAATCGTGTTGTATTCTGATCTTAATAAATTTTTGATGTATCAATCCTTCAACTAAGCAATACACATATACTATTATCTTCAAACAAAGCAGTGAAAACTTTCTTGTATGAGTACAAACCGCTTGATTTTTGAATATGATGGATTACCAATCTTAACCAAACACACGATCGACTTACTCAATGAATTTCGAGTAGTTCAGCATGATTAGAAGAAGTGGCAGTCATGGTTTGTTTCATTGAATGCCAACAAATAGTTGTACCACTAGATATAAACACATAACTAGTTTGTGATTAACCACTCTGAGAATCAGACAAGTATCCAGCGTAAAATACATTAATGTTTTGATTGCTAAAATATGGTACTTCTGGACCAAAAAACTATTCATTGTTCTTATTCGGAGAAAAGGAATTTCATTCACATTAATGGATTTTACAATCATATGTGTGTTTAAATGTTGTGATTCATTCATATAAACATTTCAAAACTATAGCAATATAAGATGATTGATGTAAAAATATGTTATTTTTCTTAATGTTTAATTTGTAAACGAAGACAAATGTTGTCTTTAAAAAAAATCTTTGTTTCAAATATCCAACAACATTTTGGAACTATTTAGGAGCTTCAATTCAAAATCACATTTTAAATAATCCATAACAGTTTGAGGGGGTTGATTTCTAAAATGTTAGGTTAATTCATCCCGTTAGTCAGGAGCATTTTTGTCTGTTCACTATTTCCATCTAGGCTAACGGTAGCTAACGGCTCCAATACATTTTTTGTCCCTTTAAATTAGAATAGATACATTACTGGCCAAAAAAATTAAAATTATAAGTACTAAAGCAGACACAATTGAAAAGTAAAGGTTTATTTTGGCAGTTCACTCATCTGTAAATAGAGATGCTCCTCAACCTTATTTTTCAGAGAGTTCTATGATATAGATTATTGTTGGTTATATAAATTTAATTTTGAGCTTTTAATTTTGAGTTTGGGATAATGTTCCAGGGGAACTTATAGTTATTTAGTGAATTATTTTTCTCTTTAGATTTAGTTAAGAATAAATTAATTCAAAAGGGATTTTGGAAAGTAATATTTAAGTTTGGTGTTCAACTTAATTCTTGGAGTATTTTCGATTAAATCATTAGATTATTAGTTCATTGGTCAATTCAACACGGTGGTTTAATCAAGACATTAAACTAATTTCCGACTTAGCGGTTTTGGGATTGCACGATGCGGTCCAATTCCAAATCTGCATCAATTACTCTTCAACCAAAAAAGTGATATTCGGATATATTGTGATTCTTGTCAAGTTTGAGAGTATTACTCTTGAGCCAAAAGCAATGTAATGTAACACTTGTGATTAGGGCTGAGAACGAACACGAACGTTCACGAACAAGCTCGGGATCGGCTCGTTAAAAGCTCGGTTCGAGATCGTTTATTTATTAATAAACGAACACGAACAAAATTTTAGGCTCGATTAATAAACGAACAATAAATGAACAGAAAGGAGCTCGGCTCGATTACGTTCGTGAACAGCTCGGCTCGATAAGAAGCTCGTTATAGATATTGAACATATGTTAAAAAAGATGTCATAATTATATTTTTTTATTGTATATAAATAAGTATAAAAAGAATAAAATGAAACAATGACAAGAAAAATTAGAAAGGAAATTAAATGAAAGATATAAATTTGAGCATATTAAAAAAAGACTTCCAAATATGAGGGTAATGGGATTTGAACCCATGTGGGTTGTATATGGAAGTTGAACACCAACCACTCAGCCAGCCACATGTTTTGTTATATAAGTCTGAACATATTAAATATATAGGAAAGTGGGCGCGCTGCCAACTTTGTTTGTCCCACATCGAGATTTTGTGAGTTGTTGTGTATGTTCAATGCTTATAAAAAGGGGAAGGCAGGCTGCTCCCTTCCTACACAATCAAACTTGAGCTTGGGCTTGAGCTTAGGAAAATTAAGCCGAGCTAAGCTTTGAAACGAGCTTGAGTTTGAAGTTAAATTTTGAGCTCGAGCCATTTGATTCTCTACTCGAGCCGAGCTCGAGCCGAGTTCGAGTTTTGAATAATTAGCCGAGCTCGAGCTCGAGCTTAAGTTTTGGGCTCGAATCGAGCTCGAGCTCGAGCTCGAGCTTAGTAATATTTAGCCGAGCCGAGCTCGAACACATTGAAGTTCGGGCTCGGCTCGGCTCGATATCACCCCTACTTGTGATTGATATCAAACTTGCAATTTGCAAACGTTACTTTTGAACCAAAAATAATACACAGAGTTCAAGACTTTATGATTCTAAGGACCTGTTTTTATTAGCTTTCATCGTTTTCAATACCACTTTTTACTATTCAGTTATACCTTTTTACATTTCAAATGCACTTTTTATATTATAAAACTATTTTTCAAAAATCAAAACTTAAACCAAAACTCAAATCTTCAGTAAAAATAGGTCCTAAATAATAGTTATGAAAAAAAAAAACCATGCGCATATTAATAAAATGTATGGACCCATTTAACAGATACTTCCTGTTAAATGAAAACCTTGTCACTTGGCATTTGGTAATTGACAATGTCTCAGGAGCACTTGACTGGTCAGCGCCTGACTAGAAGCCTTGCTATAAAGCGGCAAACGGGCAAAGCTCATATAGGCTGCTTGCCAAATTGGCTAGGACAACACTGCTCACCATGAGTACAACTAGTCCATTCTCATTTGCGACACTTAGATGCTGCTCTCTCATTGATTTCTTCGGTGCTACACCCACAAGTTATAGAAATATATTCAGTTGAGTATGAATGATGGCATGCCTTTCCATTGAGTGTAATCTCCTATTTATAGCTAACTATTACACATATGATATGAACAAATTAATTACAAGAATAATTCTAGGGATATAACATTAATACAAGGAGGATTGTATGGAGAGGATAATGGGATAAGAGTTTGACTGATAAGGCTAACTTCAGGGGACGACCTGGGGGGCTAACCTCGGCAAGGGACGACTTGAGGGGCTCACCTCGGCCTCACTGACTCTTATTTCTAATATGCCCCCGCAAGTTGGAGGTCCGTGAGGAGAGACCAATCTTGATCAGCAAGTCTTAAAATCTAGACCGAGATAGTAGTTTGGTGGGTGCATTAGCTAGTTGGTCTGCAGATGAGACATGTGTGACCCGTAAAGTGTCATTTTGAACTTGTTCACGGATAAAGTGAGGCCACATGCTTCATGTGTGAATGGAAGATAGGATTGGAGCAGAGGTCCATTGCCCTCACATTAGCACAGTAGATGACCGGTTGTTGAGAGAGTGGGACTACTAGTTCATAAAGGAGGGAGGTGATCCAGCTGACCTCTGCTGCTATCGAGGTGACAGACAATTATTCAGCTTCGGTGGAAGAGCGAGCGTTGGTTCTTCGAGCTCCACGAGATCGCGTTTCGGCCGAAGTACACAGTGTAAGCACTTGTGAAGGTGAAGTCGTCTTTGTTGCCCCCCTAGTTAGCATCAGAGTAGGCGTGGACGGCAAGAGGCGACTGGTGGTGAAGAAGGATACCACGATCAATAGTGCCACAGAGATAGCGAAGGAGGCGCTTGACCGCATTCCAAGGGTCAGTGGTGAGCCGATGCATGTATTAGGACAACATGTTGACCACATAGACAATGTCTGGTTGGATGAGAGTCAGATGTTGAAGACTCCCAACCACAGTTCGGAACTCAGTGGGGTTGGGGAGGGCCTGACCAGTGTGGAGTGTGAGAGCGGGTGATATGGCAAGGGGATTGGCAACCGGACGAGCATCAGTCATCTTTGTTCGAGCCAGGAGATCAGAAATGTAGTGACATTGGGAGTGGAGTAGCCCACGAGGTTGAGGAGTGACCTCAATTCCAAGGAAGTAGTGTAGGGGACCGAGGTCTTTAAGAGAGAAGCGGCGGGCAAGAGTAGAGATGAAGTCTTGAACTTTTGCTGTTTTTACCTGTAATGATGATGTCATCCACATAGACAAGGAGCAGGAGGGTGGTACTATTTTCCTTGAAGATGAACACAGAGGTGTCGACAACAGAGTTCCTAAAACGGGATGGAAGGAGGAAGTGGCGAAGTTCATTGTATCATGCCCCAGGAGCTTGCTTGAGCCTATATTTCGCTTTGTGCAACATGCAGACATGGTGAGAGTGGTCAGTATCCACAAAGCCTTGGGGCTGAGCCTTGTAGACTACCTCCGTAAAGGTTCATTGGAGAAATGCATTGTTGACGTCAAGCTAGTGTAGGTCCCATCCCCAGCTGATGGCAAGTGATAGAACCAGGCGAATGGTGGTTGGTTTGACCATTGGCCTGAACGTTTCATGATAGTCCACACCTGGCCTTTGATGGAAGCCTTTTGCTATCAAGCGAGCCTTGTACCTATCAACAGAACTATCAAATAATCCTGTAAGACGGAAAATCCATTTGCACCCCACAATATTCTGCTTAGCTGAGAGAGAGACCAGCTCCCAAGTCCCATTCCGAACTATGGCATCAAACTCCTCGGACATTGCTTGTCGCCAACAGATATCTTTGAGAGCTTGGGTCACACAGGTGGGCTCAAGCTTGGCCGAGAGGGTCAGTTTACGGTTGGGTTTGTGAATGTTGTTTTGAGAGCCAGTGATTATCGTGGAGGTGCGAGCTGGAAAATGTGGTAGTGCCAATTGGCGAGGGGATGTAGATGAGGGGGTTGAGGGATAGGATGAGGCTGAGACCGAGGTGGAGGTTGAGTGGAAGGCCGGGGCTGAGGTCGAGGCCGGGGCTGAGGTCGAGGCCGGGGACGAGGTCAGGGCTGGGGACGAGGTTGAGGCCGGGGAAGGGGTCGAGGCCGGGGGAGAGGTCGAGACTGAGGTCAAATTCGAGACTAAGGTCAAAGTCGAGACTGAGGTCGAAGCCGAGACTGAGGTCGAAGCCAAGGTTGTTGGGGGTTAGACAGCCGGTGTGGCAGAATCGATTGGCAATGAGCCACTGGAACAACCTACAGATGATGTGTATGACGTCGGCAGGGGGCAAGGGATAAGAGCCAGGCAGCAGTAGTTGATTCCGTAGGATGGGCAAGGTGCCGATGGACTTTGGATATGGGAAACTCAAACTCAACGAAACGAACATAACAAGAGAAAAAGAGCCGCTGGGGTCAAAGAACAGGTAAGCACTTTGAGTGAGAGAGTAGCCCAGAAATACACAAAGGGTGGAGCGAGATGTGAGTTTGTGAGCGGAGTAAGGGCTAAGCCAAGTGTAGCATAGGCAACAAAGGCTCAAAGTTTGTGGTAATTGGGTGGTGAACCGAAGAGTTTGTAGTAAGGAGAGGTCCTGTTAAGGGTTGGTGTTGGAAGATGATTGATGAGGTACATAGCAGTGGCAAAGGCATATGACTAGAATTGGAGGGGGATGGAGCCTTTGGAGAGAAGAGAGAGACTAGTTTCAACAATGTGACGGTGTCTCCTTTCGGAGAACCCATTGTGTTCCAGGGTGTGTGGTGGGGTGGTGAGGTGCGAGATGCCATTTGTGGATAAGTAGTGTGCAAGATCAGTGGTCTTAGCAAGGTCCATGTATTCCCCCCCATTGTTTGAATATAGGCTGATTATTTTCCTGGAGAAGAGGTTTTCGACAAGAGCTTTGTAGCGAGGGAAAATTGTGGCGACGTCGGATTTGTGTTTGAGGGGGTACAACCAAATGTAGTGGGTGAAGTGATCCACAAAGATGACATAGTATTTGTAGCCATCAACAGACTGGGTGAGGGAGGTCCAGACATCTGAATAAATAAGTTGGAGAGGAGATGTAGACACAAGTGATGAGATAGAAAATGATAATTTGTGACTTTTATTGCTAAGACAATCATGACAGTAAGTGAGGCTAGACTGAGCCCTATCTACATCTAGACCAAATTTAAAAGTGACGTGTCTCGGAGTTGACTCAGATGGATGACCAAGGCGTCGATGCCATGTACTGGCCAAAGATTTGCTGCTGGTGTAGGCAGAGGGAAACTGTGACGAGGTCACAGACTGGGATTTGGAGCGGGGCAAGGGTGAAGTGCTGGTCGGCCATTCGTACACACCATCTTTAGTTTGTCCTTCCAGCAGCGGGGTTCTTGTCAATAGATCCTTCACATGAAAAGAAATGGTAAGAATTTAATGAAAGTATTGTTGGTTTTGCAGAATTGAGATATGGAGATTAGATTTCATTTCATGTCAGGAACAAAGAGAACATCATGTAAGTGAAAAGTGTGAGAGGAGGTGTGAAGGGAAGATGAGCCAGTTCTGGAGATGTAGAGCCCAGTATCATCACCAATCACGATATCGACCAACCCATCATACGGAGACTGAAGAGAGAGGTTGTCGAGGTCCGATGTGACATGGTGGGATGCTCCACTATCAAGAAGCCATGTGGGAGTCCCGACACCTAATGTCTGAGTGGCATAGGCCTGTGGTGGCCTCTAGGGTCCAAGGACGAGGTTGAAGAGGGGATATTGGGCAACTGAGTGACTCGGTTGTTTGCAGCCTTAGCACTTGCCCAGATACCTAGAGGGCCTGGTGGTGGGATGAGGAGACTGGGCCGAAGCTGAGTGATGAGGACCAAGGCCCGAGGTTGGAACTGCCATAGTTGGTGGGGCCGAGGTGCCGGCGATCACGACTGATGTCGAGGCGTTGAGTGCTAAGGAGGGCCGGTGTGATGAGTCAAAGCTGCTTTGGCTGTGGCAGGGTGTGCAAATGAGGTGGCTGAAGACTGCTTCAGAGCTAGTTCTCGGTTGATGAGTTTCCCATGGAGTTCATCGAAAGAGATAGGGGTATCCCGTCTATCGACAATGTTAGCTATGTGGCGATAGTCCTTATCGAGGCCCCCCAAGATTGATTCGATGAGATCCTCATAGTCTAGAGGTTTGCTGAGTGCCACGAGTTCATCGGATTTGCCTTTAATGAAGTGCATGAAATCCGAAATTGACTGGGAGCTTTTCTTCGCGCGCTTGATCTGGTCTTTGATCTGTTTGATGTGACCTTGAGTTGGGCAAGCGTATGTGTTGGCAAGTGTCTACCATGCCGCATGGGAAGAGGTGGAATTCTGGATGAGGGAAATTAGGTTGGACGAGATGGAACCAACAAGGGCGCAAAACAACAGTTTGTCTTGTCGAGTCCATGGTAGGAAGGCCGGGTTGGGTGTTTCTCCAGTAGTTGTACGGACAGTGGCCGGTGGGCAGGGATGCGAGCCATCAATGTACTTATAGAGGTTATAACCAATGAGGATGGCCTCAACTTGAAGTTTCCATGCAATGTAATTGGTGGATGTAAGTTTTATGAGGTTGGTATGGGAGAGGTTTATGAGGTGAAGGTATTTAGTTGAAGAGGGGTTATTGGGCAACTGTGTGGAACTGTTTTGGGTGGGGATGTCAACGATCTGACGATTAGCGACCATAGCAGTGATGACGGCAAAAAAAAAAAAGGAGAGGTATGGTGGGAGAGGTTTAGAATCGAGGAGGCTATGATACCATATAGAAATACATTCAGTTGAGTATGAATGATGACATGCCTTTCCATTGAGTGTAATCTCCTATTTATAGCTAACTATTACACATATGATATGAACAAATTAATTATAAGAATAATTATAGGGATACAACATTAATACAAGGAGGATTGTATGGAGGGGATAATGGGATAAGAGTTTGACTAATAAGGCTAATTTCAAGGGACAACCTAGGAGGCTGACCTCGGCAGGGGGCTGACCTCAGCCTCACTGACTCTTATATCTAATATAAGTGATATAGCATAAGCAGTAGCAATTGTTGTGACTGATAACAACATCAGGCCCAACAAAACAAAGAAGTAAACCCGTGTAGGGATGCCCGCCCCTCAAATCAACAGCAAAATTATGCTCAACGACGACACAAGGGCCGTTGAGTTAGCCCAAATTAGCTGCCGATAATATTCTGGATGGGTTGGCTAGAGCCATCACACTTTCTCCTGCTTTGTATGGATTGGGACCGTCCCATAAGTCATCTTGCCAAACACTGTCGGAAGGGCTTATCATAGCTTGAAAAGCCATGGTTGCAATGAGGGGGGCCATAACCATGATCGCATCGCAACGCCTTACGAACTACTGTTGCAATTGACAGGTTTGCTTTTTGCCCGCTAATGCTTGAGCCTTGAGAAGAGAATCTACAATTCCCTTGTCTAATTTGCTCTGCTTCCTCAAGAATGCACTTAACGATGGTTCAGTGATGATATGGAATTTCTCGAACTCTTCTAAATCAACTCTAGCTTGATGCAGCAAAAGGTTGAACGCGGTTTTCCCATTTTCGTTATTTATGTTGACAATTTCGGCCACGTTATTTATTAAGTAAATCATTATTTTCCGCCTGCTCTGCATTTCGCAAAAGTCATGTTGAATTTACCACATAACAACAATTAAACAAATAAGATCGAGTTCATTAGATATAACAATGATACTTTTTCTAAATCAACAATCCTTTTACTTTTACTTAAATTATACAAACAAATTAGAAGAAAGTAGATAGTGGAGTACTTGATTTTGGTTATAGTAAATGGCCAGATGTAGTATGTGTTAGATCTATGTAAATAGTAGTTTCATTATTGAATAGTAATTAGTTTCCTTGTTGAAAAATGGTAGACTAGTTTAGTTCCTATACATACTCCCCTTTGTGTATATTGTTCATTGTATTGTAAATTTGTTTCATTGAAATCCCTAAAAGGTTTTCTCTCTTTGCTCTCCTTCTCTCTCAATCAGATCTGAGAAATCCTAACATGATATCAGAGCCTAACTTCAATCATACCACATCTTTCGCGGATCCGATTTGGGTTCTAGAGCGATCGCGATTGGGGTTCTAGGGCGGCGGTGTATTTGGGTTTTTTTATTTTTTTATTTTTCTGGCTACTAGTTCTTCTTCTGCTGGTGACTGTTTCTTCTCCTTCAATGGGCGATGACGGTAGATATTTTAGGTTGGTCGCGATTTGTGTTCCTTTTGCGAATTGGGGTACTTTCTTTGGCTTCTCTATTTTTTATTCTTCTGATCCCGTTGATTTTGTAAGTTGAATTGGTGAACTTTGATAATCTGTGTTGGGTTATTAAAAATTGTTGGTTCTTGTCATTGGCTATCTTCTCCGTTGAAAATTGGTTGTGTAGTTTGTTGCCATGGCTTCTGAAAAAGATGATTCTTTTCAAGCAAATAGTGTACAATTGAATGACAAAAATTATTCCTACTGGAGCTATGTGATGATGAATTTTTTAAAGGGAAAGAGAATGTGGGGATATGTGGATGGCAGTTTGGTTAAGCCAGTTGATTTAAAGGATGATAAATATGCTGAGCAATTGGAGAATTGGGAAACCTACAATTCGAAAATCATTACTTGGATTAATAATTCTGTTACTCAATATATTGGAGTTCAATTAACCAAATATGGCACTGCAAAAGTTATTTGGGATCACTTGGACAGATTGTATACACAGTCTAATTTTGCTAAACAATATTAATTGGAGAATGATATTCGTTCTCTTCAGCAGAGCACATGACTATACAAGAATTCTATGATGCAATGACTAATTTGTGAGATCAATTGCCTCTTACTGAATCTGCTGATCTCAGTGTTCTTGAACCCTACATTGCTCGTAGAGAGGAGCAACGTTTAGTTCAATTCTTAAATGGCTCTTAGTGAGGACTTTGAGGATCAATTCTACATCGCGATCCTCTCCCTACAGTTGACTCTGTGTTTAATGAGTTGTTGGCTGAAGAAACTCGTCTGAAATCAAAATTTGAGAAAGAAATTTAGAAAAAGGAATTCTTCCTACTCCCACTCCAACTGTTTTTCCTACTCCTATTGCTACTTATGTTGCCACCCCTCATCGACTGCCCTACAACAATCATCAACCTCTTCAAGATGAATGTCGATTTTGCAAGAAAAAAGGTCATTGGAAGTTTCAAAGTCCTAAATTGCGAAATAGAGCCCCAAGGAACTTCAGTCCTCCCCCATCGAATGTTGCAGCTGCTGCTCCTGTGATTGATAGTGGGAATGCAACTACCCTTTGATGATATGATCATTACTGAAGACGGCACTCATGGAATTGCTAAACTGAAATATGAATTAACAATACAATTTGAAATGAAAGATTTGGGTCCCCTAAGATACTTTTTGGGAATTGAAGTTGCTTACTCTACTCGAGGATACCTCTTGTTTTAGTCCAAGTATATTACCTCTATCCTTGTTTAGGCTCGACTCTCTGATGCTAGAATAGCTGATACGCCTCTTGAAATTAATGTCAAATATTCCCATTCAGATGGCATCCCTTTACTGGATCCTACTTTGTATCGGACTATTGTTGGCAGCTTAGTGTACCTCACTATCACCAGGCCTGACATTGCAAAATGCTGTAATTAAAATGCTTTAGGTGTGATTTAGGTAGTGAGTATACTTCTAATCAATTCTCTGAATTACTTGCTTCTGATGGTATTGTCCACCAATTTTCTTGTACTAATACTCCTGGACAAATTGGGGTTGCTCAAAGAAAACACTGGCAACAATACTGCTTGTTCTCTTCTTTTGTCTGTATCTGTTCGTAGTGAGTTTTGGGGGGAAGTTGTGCTTATTGTGACATATGTTATCAATAGAATTTCATCTTTTGTTACTGCAGGCTTGTCTCCGTTTGAAAAATTATATGGTCATACTCCTAACTATTCTTTCTTGAGAGTTTTTGGTTCTACGTGTTTTGTCCTCCGTCCTCATGTAGAATGTAGTAAACTGTCATCTCGTTCTGCCATTTGTGTGTTTCTTGGTTATGGTAAAGGTCAAAAGGGATATCGTTGTGTGCGTGAGAGAGGTAAGAGGCAGAGAGTGTGTGTGCGAGATAAAAAGCCAATTAGAGTGAAATATGGGTTATGCGTAGCTTTAGTTGATACACTTGGGGGACAAGGGGTGAGGTTATTATCACCTAGGACTTAAACATGTCTGGCACTAGGACTTAAACATGTCTGGCACAGGTAATTCTCAAACCTGCTCGACTTCGCCATTATGTCGGACACACCAAAGACTGACACGATCCAGCATGCCATCGCGGCTCTCACCGAACAGATGGAGGCCCAATTCACCTCCCTCAAAGGGAGGATAGAGGAACAACAAGGCGGACGGACCATCCGGGACCGACCCGGAGGCCCCGCCAACCCTCAGCCTACAGATGGTCTAAGAAATTTTAAGTCCAAAATACCAAAGTTCACTGGTAGTTCGGACCCTAACGAGTACTTAGACTGGGAGATCTAATTGGAGAGGATGCTTGAGCTCCACGAGATCTTCGATGACAAAAAGGTGAAGCTCACCGTTGCTAATTTCACAGACTATGCCGCCATTTGGTGGGATAACGAGTTAGAACAGCAACGCCAAGCCCACCGCCCACAGCGAGCCCGAGCCTCCTATTATCAGTTGGTATGAATTCATAACAGTCACGCGCAAACGGTTTGTTCCTGTACACTTCTTCCAGAAGTTTTACAAGAAATTACACCTCTGCACCCAAGGTAGCAAAACTGTGGATGATTACCATCGCAAACTAAAGCAGGTTAAGCTGAGGGCGAACGTGTATGAGGAAGAAGAGGCAAGCATAGCTCATTTTTTGAGTGGTCTCCGATGTGATATTGCTCTAAGGGTTGCGATGCAGAACTGTACAAGCCTTGTCGACATGCTGCACCGAGCCCGATTTATGGAAACTTATAACAAGTCCACATGATCCGCACCAGGTTCCAGTTCCAAGAGTCCAGCAACCCCAAACTCGGAGAGCAAAGCCATCGTGCCAAGCTCGTCACCATCCACCCCTCACACTCTTGCTAGAGATATCACTTGCCATAAGTGTTCGGGAAAGAGGCACATCCTGTCCCAATGTCTTAATTTTCAAAAAGTATTAATGACGGCAGACGCGGGGGGGGGGGGGGGGGGGGGGGGGCTACATCAGTGAGGACGATGATGGAAGGTCAGTTCCCAGAATCACCCTCGAAGAAGAACAAGAAGTTGTGACAGATGAAAAAGTCGCCTACATTGATTCTTCTCACAACGAGGAGAGTATCAATGTCGCCAGATCCCTAGACCTAAATTTTGGCGAAGATGACTCTTAGAGGACCACTATCTTTCATTCTCGAGTCAAAGTCGATGGGAAGGTAGTCATCCTGATTATCGACTCCGGCAGTTGCACCAATATTGCTAGTACGTTCCTAGTGGACAAGTTACAGTTGCAAGTAATTGATCATCCAAAACCCTATCAGTTACACTGGTTAGATAACTTGGAAGGGATCCGGGTTGTGAAGCAGACTACAGTTCAGAAGCCCTGTGTAACGTGGTACCCATGCAAGCAGAATGATAAGTCCTTCACTCTGAAGCTGATGCCGCCAGTAGAAGTTAGCAGTGAAGTACATTCAAATGCGGATTGTCTTCGATCGTTGGGCCGCCGACCAAAAAGGGAAGGGCGTTGAGTTGGTGTCCAAAACTCCAGCCCCCAAAAGCAGTCAGTCCGTTAAAATAGCAGGTTTGATCACTCACCACAAAGACACCCCGACTTATAGTGCCTTCACTTATTTCCCCGCCAATTAGGTTTCACCGGATATCTGAATTTCTTCCCTCGGAGTTTCTTTCGATATAACCACCTGGCGAGGCCAAGCGGATTTCATAATTAAACTATACTTGGCTAATCCATTTTTGTTTCTTGTTAATATGTCCAGTTGCTATTGGGACTTGAGGACGAGTCCTTTTCAACTGGGAGGGATTGATGAGGCCATCATTAGCTTCATTAACCCAAAGGATGGATCCCCACAGCAGGAGTTAACTATTCACAGATCTCCAGTTCTAAGGCCCAGCTTGGTAAAAATCACTAAACTCTTCGAGGGAAGTGATTCCCAGCCAGGCCTTACTCCAAGGGGATAAGCCTCTTGAAGCCCGTTGACTTCAAGGGGCCCCTCTACAAATCCACCAACTCATGCTCCATTAATATTGGGCCGACCCATCAGCATCCAAGCCTCAGAAGACTGCAACTGCAGGCTTCTAGCCCATGATCACAGCCCACGAACGCAGACCACAGGATTCCCGGACCCAGCGCGTATCGCAGGCCCAATCCACAGGGTTTCCCCATGTGGATTGCGCATACCAAGAGTCAAAGAAGGAATTAGTTTGCATGTTACCTATTTCCTTTTCCAATAATAATTTTAGTTAAATTAAGTTACCTACTTTGGTTCCAACTTAATTTAATCTTGTAGTTTCTCTTTTTGTTTCTAGTTTCCTTTTTCTTTTTTAACTTGAATTTGGATTTATTTCTAGTTACCAAATTCAAGCTTTCCTCTTCCAATAATAATGGAATTTTGGGTAACCTTTCCAGGTAACAACCGAAATTGCATATTCCTTGAATTCATGTTTTTTTTGAATTCAAGTTGTAATAAGGAACTAAATCTCGTTAGTTTCCAATTAGTTTTTGATTCCTTTTGTAACTCCTTGAGTTCTAGAATGCGCACCCCTCACCTCTAAATAGGGGGTTCGACTTCTGAGTTCCAGGAGAGTTAATGAATTGAGTTATAGGTGTATCCTTGCTTTAATTCTCCATTTATTTATTTATTTATTATTGAGCTTGTTAATATTTTGTTTGATTTATTAGGCAAGTTCCGAATTTAGAAGTTTTATAGGTTATTGCTCCACCTATAATCCTGTTATATACCCTCTTAAAATCAATCTAGTTAGGAATAAACATAGCTAGTCTCGCCTATGCTAGAGGATTATTTTTTCAGTTCAAAGAGAGTAATTGTGATCTTCATTGTTCAATGTTCCTTGGCGCTTCAAGTTTTCTACTTTGCGAGTTCTCACGAACTGCTCACATCAGCAGATACCTCTTCTGATGATGTCTCTCCTACCCCTATGGCCTTTCCTCCTTCTCCCATGATTGTGGACCATTCACCTCGTTACCCACAACGAGATCGTAAGTCCACTCAATTGCCAAACTTTGTTTACTCAAATTACTCTCATGCTTATGCTTCTTTCTTGACTTCTATTCACAATTTGTCTGAGCCTTCTTCCTATCGTGAGGCTGTACTTGATCTTCTTTGGCAGACAGCTATGGCAAATGAACTCTCTGCTTTGTACAAAATAGATACTTGGGATCTTATCTCTCTACCTCCAGAAAAAGGTGATTGATCAAAACAAAGTCTGATGAGTCTGTTGAATTATATAAAGATCGTCTAGTGGCAAAAAGTTTTTCTCAACAATATGGTTTGGATTATGAGGAAACATTTGCTCCTGTTGCAAAAATGACGACCATTCGCAGTCTTATTTTTGTTGCTTATGTTCGCCAGTTGGCCATATCTCAACTGGATATCAAAAATGCTTTCTTGAATGGTGATCTTCAAGAGAAAGTTTAGATGTCTTCCCCACCTGGTGTTCCACATCGTCCTGTGAAGTGTGCAAATTCAAAAAGGCTCTCTATGGTCTCAAACAAGCTCCACGAGCTTGGTTTCAGAAATTCTCATATGTGATTACTTACTTGGCTTTCTTGCTAGCTTCTATGATTCCGCTTTGTTTATCAGGTGCACTCTCCATGGCCGAATTATACTTTCTCTGTATGTTGATGATATGATCATTATTGGAGATGACACTTATGGAATTGCTAAACTAAAATCTGAATTAGCAACACAATTTGAAATGAAAGATTTGGGTCCCCTACGATACTTTTTGGGAATTGAAGTTGCATACTCTCCTCGAGGATTTCTCTCGTCTCAATCCAAGTATATTGCTTTTATCCTTGATTAGGCTCGTCTCTCTAATACTGGAATAGCTTATACGCCTCTTGAAATTATTGCCAAATATTCCCCTTTAGATGGCATCCCTTTACCAGATCCTACTTTGTATCGGACTATTGTTAGCAGCTTAGTGTACCTCACTATCACCAGGCCTGACATTGCGTATGTTGTCCACGTTATTATCCAGTTCATTGGTGCTCCTACATCTTTTCATTGGGCAGTTGTTCTTCGAATTCTCTACTATCTTTGTGGTACTCACTTTCAAAGTCTTTTATTTCCTTCATCCGCCTCCTTGGAATTGTGTGCCTACTCTGATGCTGATTGGGTTGGTAATTGTAAATCCACCACCGATTTTTGTTTTTTTCTTGGAGACTCTCTAATCTCTTGGAAAAGTAAAAAAAAAGACGTTGTCTCTCGTTCCTCCACAGAAGCTGAGTATCGGGCTATGGCTACCACTGTTGCTGAGATTGTTTGGCTACGTTGGTTACTTGCTGATACGGGCATCTCTCTCTCTGTGGTCCGACCCCTATGCATTATGATAATAAAAGTGCTACTGAGATTACCCACAATTCTGTCTTTAATGAGTGCACCAAACATATTGAGATTGATTGTCACCTTCATCGTCATCACTTTCAACATGGCACTATTAGTATACTGTTTTGTATCTTCTTTCTTGCAGCTTGCTGATTTGTTTACGAAATCGCATCCGTCACCGCGGTTTCTCTTTTTGACTAACAAACTCTCGTTGATATCTCTCGATTCATCGTGAGTTTGAGAGGGATGTTAGATATATGTAAATAGTAGTTTCCTTACTAAATAGTAGTTAGTTTCCTTGTTGAAAAATGGTAGACTAGTCTAGTTCCTATATATAATCCCCTGTGTGTATATTGTTCGTTGTATTGTAAATTTGTTCAATTGAAATACCTAGAAGGTTTTCTCTCTTTGCTCTCTCTCTCTCAATCACATCTGACAAATCCTAACAGTATAGTCATTCCATTTTCATTGGTGGCGCTTACAAACTCTGGATCGGTGAAAATCTGGAGCAGAAACTTTAAGGCCGCTAGCTGATTATGCTGGACGCACAAATGTAAAATGGACCCTTCACGGTCTGCCTTCTCCAGAGCTTCTTGAATGAGAACATCATTATCATAATCATTTAACAATTCCAAGATGTTCAATTGGCCATGGATTGTAGCAAGATGCAAAGGGTTTCTGCCATTTCAATCCCGAGCCAAGAACATATGATGAGAAGAAAAGGCATTAATTTACAAAAATTTTCACACAAATTCTTCATTGCCCATCATTGAAGCAATGTGGAGAGCATTCTTATCCCCATAATTCATATCTGTCCGAAGAAGAAGATATGGATCTTCTTCAAGTAATTGAGAAACAGCGGCAGCATCGCCTTTGACTGCTGCATTTCCTCCATTTTGAATTTGAGAAATTAACTTATCAAATCAAGTCAAAGAAACGGAAATTCTTGTTATTTTAGCTGTAAGATCGAAGATGTGAAACTTGTTAGAAGATTGATGCATACTCAGATCACCATGCACTCTTGCATTTCATAAATTTACATTAGACAAAGGGTTTCGTTGACTTTCCGCAATGAGTAAAAGTCAATGATTACCATTGGTCGCAGGTCGTAAGGATTTTTTTTCGCACTACTACAAATATGGCTTTTAATGGTGATTTTTAAGGGCTTTTAACGGCGATTTTCATCAATTTTCTATCCGACAAGTGTAGAAAGTTTACAGACTTTCTACGGCGGTTGAGTCCGGACTTTCTATAGCGGTTGAGAACAGCCGTAGAAAGTCCATCTTTCTACGGCGGTATATTTCGGAACCAAAGTAGAAAGTTCATCTTTCTACGGTGATATATTTTGAAACCGCCGTAGAAAGTCCATATTTCTACGGCGATAATTTTGGAACCGCCGTAGAAAGATGGACTTTCTACAGCGGTTTCTAACTAAATCGTCGTAGAAAGTCCAAGACATTCGCACCCAAACCGCGATAGAAAGTGAGGAATTTCTCTAGTTTAAAGCAAAACCTGCTTCTAAAAGTTTAAAATTAATATAAAAAATATCGCCAAGATAGAAGTTGAAATCGCTATTATATTACAAGGGCATATCCAAAAAAATTTATACAACTATAATATCAACAAGTTTCATTGCTAGTAAAACAACCATCAAATACGACTAATGCTTCACAATATAACTAGAGCATATTTTTCTCATAGCATCTATATCCACAATGCTTAATGGAGTGCGATTGATCTTGAAGTACTGCAATAGAGTATAAATTCAAATGTTATTTAGTAGCAAAATGATATACAATCAAATAAGTTATGAGAAATCAAATACCTTTTTGAGTGCCAATGTCTTGGATTTCATTGCGATGTGGTACATGTAATGCATGACATAGTAGCCACACTCCCAGATAGACTTTTGTTTTTTATGCTAATGAATATTATTATACGAGTTAGAAGATCATATAATTGTATACAACACAACGTTGAATAAAAAATTCAATAAAAACCAATTTTACCTTAACTAGTATCCATTCAGGTTGCATATGCACATTTCTCGGCAATCCTAGGAAAGCTTGATAATTAAACATCACCCTATAAAAAATGAATGATGAATGAAAATAATTAGCAACATAGGTATATATGATTGGCATTAGAAATTATACAATCTAATATTAGTTAATATAACTCACTCGTCTATAAGTATTAATGCCTCATCTGTTTGTGAATTTTGTAATGAATCAAACCAGTACACAACTTTTTCAATCGGTCTAATGGCTATAAGCATCCAGTGTCCACTGCAAACCAAAAATTCAATGATCTCAGATCTTTAAATCAGTGTTTCTTAAAAATTAGAGAAACACTTACAGTGTTTACCTCTGAAGATATGGTAAAAGATAAATTTCTTTATTTCGATCCTTCAAGTTTCGTGCAATGTATTGTACCCTATCTTCATATGTGTTTCCTAATTCCGTGACATGATCAGTTGAGAGAAACCCTATCCCCTTCCGGTCATTCCTTTCAACCAAATCATGTAAAGCTCTAGGGAATTTACATTATCATCATTGGTTAGTCCAGGCACATGGAATGCATACTGTATATAATAATAATCTAAAAATAGAAATAAAATTAAGTGGAAACTCACTTGGTGAACAATTGCATGCAATAGTTTGTGACCATGTTTTCTCTTAACAATAAGTCAACGACATCCATTCGATCCATACTAATAAGATGATCTACACCTATGATATCTCTTGTCAATTGAAACAAGAAGCAAGTGAAGTTCGAATCTTTCTCTATTCGGAGTTCTAACTCGTGCAGTGGATTAGATATCGAAAAGGATGCCATTTCATTTGGAGTGGTCGAAGATGATTTTATCTCATTCATAGAATTCACATGACCTTTTTTCTTTTTTGAACATTTATCCACCTAAGACCATTTGAAATAAAATTAAATATACAAAAAGGTATGAAGTATTTCACAAATAAATGTAAGAATATACCTGTTTTAATGGATCAGAAATAAGCTCAATCAAATGTATAGGCCATTCCACGAAAAAGGAATGGGACATTCCTACAGTTGAAGCCTCTTCCTCAGGAAATGGTAGCGGGGCAAGGTCATCATATGAAATTTTAATTGTAACCCTCGCGCAACCTTTCCTTACCTTGTGGCCGTGGTGCTTTTTTTGCTTATAAACATTTCCCTTGGCCACAAACTTACATCTCTTACATGTATCCTCAGAGATGAAAAGATGACAGTCACACCCGTCCTGAGATAATAGGCAAGCGAATGAACATTATTGAACTATTTCCGTTAACTCTATAAACTAAGTGTAATCATGAAAGAAATATCAATATTTTTTAGCATTGACAATATGAAAGAAATTATAGAAACAAATACGACAGACATAAATGTACTTTAATTACCTTGAAATCCCCTAAAGAACTCACATCTTCCAAGGTTGTTGGAATAGGGCTATTCTGAACCTCATTCAAACTGATCGGGTCCATAGATGAAATAGGGATTTATGTAACTCAGGCAAACTTGTAGAGATTATAGGAGAAAAGTTATGACTACGACGTACTTTAGGCAAACTCGTAGGACTCATAGTAGAAACATGGCTACCATGTACCTCAAACATCTCTGGGGCCATTCCGGCAGTTTCTGGGTTCAAGCTCTGAGATGTGGCACTATTTAGTACAATGGCTCTTGCTGTATCATAGTCAGTCCCCATCTTAGTACATATAAATCCAACCATCATCTTAAGATCTGTTTGACATTCATCAAGCTGGGCAGTGGTTTTCTGAAGCTTTCTTTTAGTTAAATCTAGTTCAGCTTTAAGGGACAGGCTTGTTTTCGGAAAAAAATCTGTAATACGGGCCCTGGTAGAATGGCCACGAACACGACCGGGGTGATCGGTCTTTCCCGTTGCCTTGACAAGAATGTCATTCCTACCCTCTGAAACTTTCTCCCCTTGGGACTCGCGCAAACATAGATTTTCCTAAACTTTTTGCCAAAAATATGAAATGTAAATAGATCAATTATAATTTTAATTATATGAGTAGCTTAAAGAACTGAAAAATAAGAAAATGTATGGCGTAAACTTGCAATTTCACTTCCAACACGACCAGCCTCTGGGGTAAAGTATTCGCCATTTTTGTTTGTGTGAGCCTGTCTCCAAAGTAGATGCCGGCCTGGCCCTGCATAAAGTTCTTCTCTTTCTTCTTCAGACGTACCGTCCTCTAAAGCCTTCTTCCCATTTTCAAGCAAAGCCTCTTCATGCAAATTCTTCTTTAGCAGTCGGTATCGACCACGAGATAAATTATGGTAAAAAGAATTGAAATTGGCATTCTTTTGAGCTTTTCCATGACTTGCCTAGAGAAAAATAAAATGAAAAGAGATTATCCATAAACTGAGCAATTTCAAATATCCAAAAAGAGAAAGGAAATAAATTTCAAATAACTTCCTTCCATTTTTCTGTTTCATGGCTAGCCTTAAACTTAAGCCATGTCTCCCTTGGGAGATATTTATATTCAAGGTATGGGTCCTCACCCTTCAAGTTGCCATTGATATATCTACCTAAAAAGGATTTCCAATCTTTCCAATGTTTACCGGCATAAGAAATCCACTTGGTTTCGAGCTCTTCAGTTGATTTAAAAACAAATAATGCCTACATTAAACAATAGAAGTACGAATTTAGGTAAATTTGGTTCATTTGTATAAATGGATAAACAAACAATACATTATAATTTTGTAGAATGCCTATATTTCCATCCACACTCTCTTCTTGATCTCGTCAGGGACTTTGGGCCATGATGCATATTCCATAATGTCCACTTTGCTCCGGGAAGTGAATGCTACGAATGTAATCCACTTCGTATGATAATTTTTAGGCTCAATTTTAGAATTGAATGAAATCTCAAGTGTTTTCCCCTTCATACGCATTTCCAAAAGATCGTATCAATTTGTAGGCCCTCTACCTCTTTTAGCTCTAGTAGAAGAACCATCTCTATTGCCATTTGCCTCATCACTATGCTCCTCATTCCGTTTTCTTTTTCGGGCCATTAACTTATCTTAAACTTTATGTAAAGACAAAGAGAAAAATAGATAACATATTTTCATTTCAAGAAAGTTTTACTTTCAAAAACCAAGCGCCATTGAACACTTCAAACCAAAGGAGACAAAAAAAAGGATCCTAACAAAGGTTAAATTTAAAAGGCATTTACATTTCACAACTTCAACTCATGAGAACAAGCATTTCACTAAAGGATAAAAACAAAATATAGCAAGAAAAGTAAAAGCTTTAAGGAGAAGTTCACTCATTTTACACCCTCTTTGCCTAAAACAAGAAAAGCTACACTCAAAAGGTACTTTGTGCTTTTGCAATAAAGAAGCGTTAAAATGATGCAAAGATAGCTTTAATTTCAAAAGATAAGTGGCATTGAAGAAATTAAACCAATGGAGACACAAAAAAGGAGCCTAAGAAAGCTTAAATTTCACAACTTCAACTCAACCATCAAGCATTTCACTCATTATCACTAAAGGAGGAACACTAAATCGACTAAGAAAGGTAAAAGGTTTAAGGAGAAGTGACATTCCACACTCTACAATTATAAAAAACGATCCTCTTCATGAAAAACGACTCACAAAGCATACTAGAAACTTTTCAAAAAAAGATAAGGGAAAGCGAGGCAAAGAAAGTGTTATTCTCAATAGGCTGACGTGCCATTACCCACTTTAAACCAAAGGAACCCCAAAAAAGTTGGACTTCAAAAGGGTAAAATTGATAAAGCAATTGACATTTCACAACTTCAAGTCATGAGAACAATCATTTCACTAAAGGAAGAACACAAAATAGAGTAAGAAAGGTAAAAGCTTTAAGGAGAAGTTCATTCATTTTAAACTTTCCTTGCCTAAAACAAGAAAAGCTACACTCAAAAGGCACTTTGTGCTTTTGCAATAAAGAAGCGTTAAAATGATGCAAAGATAGCTTTAATTTCAAAAGATAAGTGGCATTGAAGAAATTAAACCAATGGAGACACAAAAAAGGAGCCTAAGAAAGCTTAAGTTTCACAACTTCAACTCAACCACCAAGCATTTCACTCATTATCACTAAAGGAGGAACACTAAATCGATCAAATCCCGACTTCAAACACCAAGGTTATCAAATTAATCAAGCAAAACCGAAATCAAACACCAAGGTTCTCAAATTAATCAAGCAAAACCAAAATCAAACATCAAGGTTCTCAAATTAATCAAGCAAACGAATTCAACAACCAAACCAATTAAACCACCAATCGATCAAACCCAAAACAATCCAAGCATTCATCATTATCAACAAACCCGAATGCAACATTGACAGAAAAACCCTAGTCCAATCACAAGTAAAAAAGGAAAGGTAAAATTTCAAAAGCTTAAATGAAATCCAAGAATTCGGCTAAACCTTATTTAGGATTTCAATCCTACAACCAAGGGACCCTATAGTCAAAAATCTTGTTGGGGAAAATGGATGAAATGGGCGCCGGGTTCCTTGTCACCTACAGCTGGACCTTGGTGACTTCGGTCCGAGCAGCAACGCTGAACAGCCGCGGGGAAGCGAGGGTGACGGTCGGACGTCTGCAGATGGCGCCGGCGATGCCTCCCGGGCAAAGAAATTGAAGACAATGGATCGGGAAAGGGGAGAGGGAAACAAGGGAAGGCAGGGGAAGGAAGGGAAAGCTTATAAATTCAAATTCCCAATTTGAATTTACAAGCTGACCCGACCCACTTTTCTACGACGGGTTAAAAAAAACCGCCGTAGAAAATTAAACTGCCGTAGAAAGGTGTTTTCTATGGCGGTTTCAATTTAAACCGCCGTAGAATGGTTTTTTCTACAACTGTTTTTTTGACCGGCCGTAGAAAAGTGGGAAAAAGGGAGCCAATTCCCGTGCGCGCCTATGTTCCTATTAATTTATATTTTTTTCCTTTTTTAAATTAACCCCACAATTTTGTAAATATAATATTAAATATCCAATTTACATTATATTTATTAATTATGTACAAAAACCCGCCTTTTATTAAACATTAAATAATTAAATTTCAAATTTTCCCATGAACTATTCCACCGCAAAATTTTCATGTACTGTTACATAATAATTATAGGAAAACCTCAAAATTAATAATTTTTGATGAAGTACATTTAAGCTTCGATAAAGTAATAAGCTTCATTATATTTAAAAATTTTCTGCGTTTTTGACTTCGGCGAACGGGCTAAAGTAATCAAATCGCTAAATGCATTAAGTAGTATAAGAAAAATGAATCTTTAAGGGCCCAATAAAAAAAATGAAGTAATACTTACTGGATTTCATTTGCTATATATATGTACGAACATGAAATCATTTCTCCGCGACAGTAAGTGTCACAAAAATTCCCGCGGGCGCCTCCATTCCTGTTAATTTCTACGTTTTCTTTTTCGTATATTAACCCCAAAATTTTTTTAAGTTGTAATAGTAAATATGCACTTTAATATTAATCAAATATTTATAGTAAAATAAATTAAATTTATTAAGTTGCTCAATATAATGTATTTTAATGACTTGCAACGATTGATCATTATGAAATTGCATATTCAACATTAGAGTTTAAAAAATTTTGGGTTTAATTTACAAAACAGAAAAAATTAGAGATTAATATGAATAGATCGAGGGGCGCGCGAGAATTCCATAACCGCCTCATTTTTCTAAGGCGGTTTAACATAAACCGCTGTAGAAAGTATCCGAAATTAAGGTTTTTTTTTTTTTTTTCGTAAAATAACCCCAAAAATATTTTGCACTTAATATTTCATATGTAATCTAATATTGATCAATTTTTAACAGTAAAATACATTTTATTTATTAATTATATACAAGATACAGCCTTTATACCGATGGAAAAAAAGAAGTAAATAATAAATTTCAAAATTTCATTTAACCAATCAATTGTTTTGGGGTCGCAAAAAAATTTAAATATCTAGTACACAATAATTATAGGAACACTTAAAAAGTAAGAATTTTCATTGAATTTATGGTAGGTTTTGTACTATTGAATTTCTGTGTTCTTAATTATCTCTAGTGTAATAATTAAAGTCAATCAAGAATTTCAATTATGTTAAGATAAATCATTCATAGCGGCAATTAATTAATACTCTTTACAATTGGTTACAAGTACTCAATGTCGTATCCATGTATAGTCTTAATAATTTTTGATCGTTTATGTATATCTCATATACATACAGGCTAGTTAAGAGGCGAAAAAATAGAAATAGGTTGACGTGGGTACGAAACGCACCTTAATAGAAACTATATTGAAAATCTCTCTAAAATAATAAATATTTATTAATCAATAAACGAATAATTTATTCATTTAGCGGTCAATAACTAACCTCGCTAAATGAATATCTTTTTTCCGATGCCTAGAAAATTAATTTATCAAGGGTTAACTGTAAAATCAAAACAAAAACATTGTAGAGCTTCCCCTGTAAATTTTATCAAAACTCCTTGTTAAATAAACAATGAACATTTAATCAAAAATAAAAAACAAGGAATTCAATTTTTTAGAAAATTCGACAGAGTCTCCCCTATAAATATAACATACTCCCAATCAAATATATGCACATAAATACTTAAGATTCCAACAACTTCAAATAATATGAAATTCAGTTTTACATCAATTTTGACAGAGTCTCCCTTGTAAATTTAACCAAAACACCATGTTATCCTAACATCAACACAAAAGCTTCACACAATTTCCAGCAATAACAAATTCATTTCTAAACTTTTCGATATCTGCTGTTCCTTGAAAATTTTATCCCGTAATTGCCCGACTTCATCCAAGTAGTGTGACCTGTTTCAATCACACAGTAAAAAGAATAAAAATACATGTTGTTATAAAATTATGTCCACATATTTTCATTAAAATCAAATATACATATAAATATATATATATACATACACACACACACACACACACACAGAGACACACACAATAACAAACAATATATCTGAAAATGAAATCAAGATATTCTCTTTCTTTTATGGGACACTTGATCCTCGAATCATAAGCCTTCATTGTGGTCATCACGAAATATGTATTTATCAAGTTTTCTATCTTTTTCAACTGCTGTCAATTTAGGTAACCCACTAGAGAATGGGTCCGCCTCATAAAGCCCTTCTTCTATATCAATCCCTTCCACTCCGTGATGTTGTTTACCATGAAGAACAACAAACCAATGTTCGTCACAAGGATCGGTGATATAAAAAACTTGTTTCGCCTACGATGCCATTATAAATGGTTCTCCCTTGAAACCTCTTGATTAAGGTCAACTAAGGTAAATCCCAATGGATCATCAGTTCAAACCTCATTATTGTTATCAACCCATTTGCATCGAAATACAGCTACTTTGAAACAAACATAGTCAAACTCTCAAATATCTTCAATTACCCCGTAATATGACATGTTTGCATACATTGGATTTTTATCCTTCGTGCTAGAAACATGCAAAGCCTCCGAGATTAATGTAACACCACTGTTTTGTGCCATGCTTTCTCATCTTGTCTCTTAGTAGCAAATGAATATCCATTTATGTCATAGCCTGAAAATGATCGTACCACATGGCTTGGCTTAAACGCCAACCATTTTAATGTCTCTGAAACGTCTTTGCCCATGACGGCATTACCAAGCCAATTGACAAATGTCCGATTATGTTTATTGAGCACATTTTGATCCGTCCAAGCAGGATAAGACTTTCTTATTGAACTTATATGGGCTGTCACATAGGGCTCAACTTCTTCAGAATTGCGCAGTATGTAGAGATGCGCCTTCATCAATTCAACATTAGAAGGTGTAAACATTTTTCCTCCCCTTATGCCCATACCTGTAATCCTCCCATCATGCCGATTCTTAGATATTCCAATTGATGATGTATCTGCCAAGAACTCAGTGCAAAAATCAATTACCTCCTCAGCTATATAACCTTCAACAATACTAGCATCATGACGATAATGATTATTAACATACCCCTTAAAGACTTTCATATATCGCTCGAATGGGTACATCCATCTCAAATGAACGGGTCCACAGATTTTTATCTCTCTAACCAAATGAATCACCAAATGTACCATAATATCAAAAAAGGCTGGTGGAAAATACATTTCTAATTGACACAGGACAACAATTATTTCATCTTGTAACTGATCAAGTCTTTCGCGAGCGATTACCTTGCTACTTATAGCATTGAAGAAGAAACAAAGTCTTGTTATACTGGACTTGACCTGCTTGGGCAATATCGAGCAAATAGCTACAGGCAACAATTGCTGCATTAAGGCATGGCAATCATGAGACTTTAAACCAATAAGTTTCAAATCTTTTATGGAAACAAGTCTACTTACATTTGAAGAATATTTAGATGAAACTTTAATACTACTCAAACTTGAACACAATTGTTTCTTCTCTTTCTGGACAAAGTATGATAGGCAGGTGGTAGATATGTGCGTTGTCCTCGAGCTACCGGTGCTAAATTTGATCATATATTCATATCAACCATATCAAGTCTCGCGTTATAACCATCCTTAGTTTTCCCAGGTATGTTCAAAAGCGTACCTAACTAGCTTTCACAAATATTTTGCTCAATATGCATAACGTCGAGACAATGTCTGACATCTAAGTTCTCCCAGTATGAAAGTTCAAAAAAGACGGATTTTTTCTTCCAACAACATGTATCATTATTGCTGGACTCCGAAGGTTTTCCAAACTCCACATTAATGTCCTTCACACGAGCATTCACCTCAGGCCCGCTCAAGGGTTTTGGAGCTTTTCTAAACTCTTGAAATCCATTGAATGCTCTTTTCATACGGCGATACGGATGAGACTTGGGAAGAAATCTACGTTGTATACTGTCTTCCTCCCATGTGCAAGCTGACAAAAATTTGTAATCCGCTCACATATAGGGCATGCTTTATGCCCTTTAATAGAGTACCCAGACAAGTTTCCATATGCTGAAAAATCATTAATGGTACAGAATAACATGGCACGTAATGTGAACATTTCTTGACGGTGTGCATCAAACACAAGTGCACCTTCATCCCATAACTTTTTCAAATCTTCAATAAGAGGAGCTAGATACACATCGATGTCATTTCCTGGTTGTCGTAGACCTGAAATCATTAGAGACATAAGTATATACTTACGCTTCATACACAAGTAAGGCGGCAAATTGTAAATAACCAACATCACCGGCCATGAGCTATGTGTGGTACTCAGACTGCCAAACGGGTTCATTCCATCAGTACAAAAACCAAGCCTCAAATTTCTTGATTCTCCCCCAAATGAAGGATATATTGAATCAATTTTTTTCCACTGATCCGAGTCTGATGTATGCATTATTATCTTGTCATCACTGGGAATACACCGATCTAAATGCCATGTCATATGTTTTGCATCTTTTGCATTAGCAAACAACTATTTAAATCTCGGTATTATAGGAAGATACCACAGAACTTTAGCCGGCGACCCCTTCTTTTGCGCATCAGTATTGTCTTCAACCTCATCACATAGTTGCTTCTTTTTGTATCTTGAAGTTTTACACTTAGGACAAGGCAATAAATCCTTATACTCATTCCTGTAAAGGATGCAATCGTTTGGGCAAGCGTTGATTTTCTTATACTCCAAACCCATTGGACACAATATTTTTTTTGCCTCATAAATTCGATCTGGAAGTTCATTATCTTCTGGAAGCATATCTTTCAATACCTTCAATAAGGTTGTAAAACTAGTATCTGACCACCCATTTGCGGCTTACAAATTAAACAACTTCAAAACACTAGACAAGCGTGTATATCTAGTGCAACCGGTGTATAAAAGCTTCTCATTGTCACCCAAAAGTGAAGCAAGAACTTCCGATTTATCAGCAAAATCCTCGGCCACATCCTCAATCATGTCATCCAATCAATCTCTCGTAATCCCATCATCTCCTTTTGCATTAGATTTTCTTTGCTCAGAAAAACCGTCAATACTTTCACCATGCCAAATTCACAATTTATAAGAAGGATCAAATCCATTCCGATATAAATGGAATCCTATTGTATCAGAGCTATCAAACCGCGCACCATTTTTACAAACTTTACACGGACAATGGACGTACTTTGTATTCTTATAAGCCAATTCAATAAAATTCTTAACTTCTTTCTCATACAAATCGGAGGTCCGATCACCATATAACAAGATATTTGGATCCATGCGTAACTAACACCTTTAAATAATTAAAAAAACCAAATAAATAATTCAACCAACAATGTAGAAAGTATCAAGTTGCTCGCTTGTGTTAGCACATTTCATACTAATGTTACTCATATAATCAAAACTAATATAATACCTCAATAAAAAAAAAATGCATGACCAACACATGCACAATAGACATAATCAAATGAAGAAGAACCCATAAGTTTTTCATTTATGCATTTTATCAAACACATGCAATGCATAAAAAATAATCCAAAAACTAAGTAGTGCTAATTATATGAACATCATCCAATAAAAACCAAACACTATAAATCATATCACATCACCAACAAACTACATAGTATAACTAACTACCAATCCACAATACTAAGGTTCACCATATATATGGATTGTAACTTTAATTTTCAATCTACCATAAATAAAAATAAATTCAATATACACATATCTAATGTACAAGAATAAGCTATTAGTGAGAAATTTTAAAAGTCTCTAACCTTAAAGTGGTAAATTGCAGCTTCAAATAACCATTCTTTACATCAAATATGTAAAACCGTAGTAGAAATTTGGAGAAGAAGACTTTCGGCCGTGATATGGAGATACACGTTGTTATTTAGGCTTAAATACGTCAATTCTACGGCGGTTTATTTGAAAACCGCTGTAGATAATGGAAACCGCTGTAGAAATTTCTACAGCGGTTGTAAGCAAACCGCCGTAGAAATTTCTACAGCGGTTTGCTTACAACCGCCGTAGAAAGCCATTATCTACGGCGGTTAATTGAAAACCGCCGTAGAAAGTCCGTATTTTCTTTTATAACGGTGGTTTCCTCTTTTCGACCGTTAAACTGCAGCCGTTAAAACTATATTTTGTAGTAGCGTCGGGGAGTTGACTTCGGATTAAAACTTCTTCTTTTGTAATATTTTTTAATTTTTTATGTTTCATTTTATTTTTAAAAGACTAAAAATTACTGTAATTACAAATTTAAAAGTGTAACATATGACACGCCAGTGGGCCCAGTCCGATCTCCGTATTTGGTCGGGAGATTTGACCGTCTCGCCTTGCAAAAAGAAATCAATTACTTGAAAAAGAATAATAAAACGATGAAGGAAAGATGATTTTCGACTCCAAATTCTCCTTTCGAACAATTACAAAAAGTCTACCATTAACAATTACAGAAAATGATGCTAAGTCCCCAGATTTGGAAAGATAAATTTGTAGGCAATGGTTAATCATTGTAATCGACTCAAAACAAGACGCAATGGCCAAGTTTCCTTAATGTATTTCGCTACACAATCTTAAAATAATCTCTCCTTCAATTTTTTTTCTGTTTCTTTTTTAATTTTTTTGGTCTTTTATTTTTTCTTTTTCATTTATGGATTAAACAAAATACAACTGTATTTGGAATTTTCTAATCTTTAAAAGAAGTTAAATCAGAACAGGATATTATTTGGAGTTTTAATTTTTTTTGAGAATCAATATTATTTGGAAATTTTTAATTGGTATTAATCTTTTTTTTTCTTTGAAAAAAGTAATCTAGTCCTGCTTTGATTATACAACGTTTGAGTAGTTTATTTCTGAATAAATTACACCTATTTGTTATAAATTTGGGATAGAAAAATTCATTTTCTATGTTGAATGGCAGGAGGATGAAATATGATTTTGGGTTTGGTTTTCTGCCTTTTTGCGATTTTTGTTCACACATAAATCTATCCTATTAGTTGTTTTCATGTTAATTATTTTGCACTTTTTCTTGCTTTTTGTTTGTTTGATAAAACACGACATGTCCTTAAAAAATGAGTACATTGGATTGGGTAGCTCTAAATCTCGAAAATGGGCTGGCTGTAATCGGTACCAACCTACAAATGCATGGTTATTCCTCTGTATCATTACGACTCTCAAGTTAGTACGAACAATTGTTTGCAATATTAGTGTAACCAGAGAAGAATTATATACATTTAGTTTAGTGTTTGCCCTTGATATTATAGAGTAACTTTATCATTTATGTCCATTGGAATGCTTGTGTAACCACTATCGAGTTTTAATTCCTTTGTAACTGCCATCGAAACTTCAGTACTGTGTAATTACTATCAGACTTTAATGCTGATGTAACAGACACCATATTCAATGCTCTTGTAACCCCACCTAGCCATTAAATCAGTAACATTTGTCATCAACTCCTATATTAAATGATATCCTCATAACTAGTTATAACTTCTACTGATTTTTAGTATCACGTACCCGTGCTAATTCTAGTATATGGTACCCCGGTTTTGGTATTGAGTTCCAACACCAATTTCTGGTACCGTTCTCACTGATATTCTTCTTTATAAATTTTATGGCTTTTTTGGGGCCAAATTCAATCAAAACTTACTTTTAGACACACCACTATTTTTGAAAGCTTTATTTGACTTAATTTTCAGTTTTTTTGTTTCTTAAATAATAATGTTTGACCTTGCACGTATGATGAGAAAGTAACTGAGGAGCAGCAATAAGTATCTTGAGAAAACAAACGAAAAATATACTCAGGATAAGGTGGAGTCTTAAGAGTAATTGTATTAAGATTTTAATCAATAAGTTCAGAAAAAGATTGATTATTGTCTGAGTAATAACTTGACAAATAGCTTAGAGTCAAAGTGAAATTTGCAAGCTTCTATACAGAAATACATTATGAGTGACCAAACTGAAATTTGTTTAAGAAATGAAGGACCAAATAGAACTAAAAGTTCAAGTTAAGGGACAAATAGTGTAATTTAATTATTATTTTTTTCAACACTCTCCCCTTTGCATGTTCTTCCCATGGTTCACATGTCGTCAATGAATTTTGAATGGAGTCATTTATCCAAATATTTCTCTAAATTATTTCTGAAATATACTCCATCCATTTTAAAATATAAGTCATTTTAACTTTTTAATTTTGTTTCGAAATATAAATTATTTTAATTATTTTTGACATTTGCTTTTCGGATTTACTCCTACCAAACAAGCATTTAATTACCCATATTAACTACTGATATCTAACATGCCTGATCTGATATTAATTATGATTTTAGAGTTATTTTGAAACTCTTTTTAGTATGTGTGTAGAGAGGTAAAATACATTATGTTTTGATATATTTTAGTAATGATGTATTTTAAATTTTAGAAACACAACTTGAACTAAAATTAGAGAGTGTTGGATTTTTTTTTTTTTTTTTCGTTTAGGGAAAAATAATATTATTTCAAGAGAAGCTAACAAACCCAATATATGTTATATGCATGATATAGTTATTATCTTGAGCAAAATTTTGATATTCCAAATAAAAATAAAGTTCAAACATTTTGAGATTAATTTGGATCAGTGTTGATGGAATATTTAATATTTATAGTTATTTCATTTGATATATTGGACCCTAATACAATTAATTACAGATGAGCTGTCAGTTCATTCGCTCATCTAATACACCTTAGGGCGAATTACATTTACCTGTCCCGAGATTTGGTCAAACTACAAATAACTCCCTATAATTTTAAAAATTAAAAATACCTTCCTAAACTATCGTGTCGAGCCGCGCCGATATTTAGAACGCTCAAACTATGATTTTTATTCAATAAATAAGTTGAAATTGGACTTTTACCGAGTCTAAAATTCCATTCATATTCGTTTATTTATTAAATAAATAAGCTCAAACTCAACTTTCACCTAGTTGATCCTAAACTTTAGTGGATAAAATTCATGTTTGTTCTCGGTCATAAGTAACAAAGATTGATTTTGTAATTATAACCAAACCACATGGAAGTATTAATAATTTTTAAAACTACATAGACTTATTTGTTTGGCTGATTGTATTATTTGTTTGCGATATAAAATTGCGTTAAAAAGTAAAGAAAAACAAGGAAATTTAAAGGGTAATTCCAGTAAATAAAATTATATATAAGAAAATTTCAATTCATTAATTTTTCAGACAATGTCGCAAGTTTATAACAAAAGCATACTAATTAACAGGTATAATCGCAAGAGCAATACTTTTGGGTGCCTTCAGTAGTACACTCGATATTTTCGAGACCACAAGCTAATCCTGGTGGGAGCCCAGGGAGACATGCATCAAAGCAGACCGCATCTGCTTCATCTGGTGAACAATCATCGACAGGGAACTTTATATGGCCCTTCTCTCCATGCCCATCGACTAAAGACACAATTTTCTCCCCTGCATATTTAAGAAAAGTGAAAAATTAATACTTTTATTTGAATGATTAGAGATGCACGTAATATAAATTCTACAAATTCTTCATTTAACTAATATTTTTTTTGGTATCTCATTCTATTTTGAGTGTACACACGGCATCTAGTATCTGCTACACCACCTAACATAATATAATTGTATATTATTTGGTGATATAATTTCAATTTATCAGAAAGATATAAATATATAGGGCAAAAATGTCAGTTTTGACGGTGGGAAGCTATATATCATTTCACGTGAAAGAGAAAAATGAGAAACTATTGTACCTGGAATAAGAGTGAAGGCAATCATAGCTACGAGAAGTAAGAGAGACTTTTGCATCTTCATTCTTTATGCTTGAACAAGTTCTATCACAACTTATTATCACTCATTCAAAGTTTTCACGCTTTGTTTATTCTCCTCTCGTTCTCTCTAAGCCCTATATATAAAAAACTAGCTAGTAACGGAAGAAATCTTTGACTATAGTTAATGACCACATATTCAAATTTTCACCGTGTGGGTATTAATTTGATTTTAATTGATTCAATGCCATTTAAACAATTAATTAACTGCATTTATTGCTAACGCATGCCTTTGATGTCTCTATTTTCCGCTTGGTAATTAATTGCGCTCTGTTTAGAGCATTTAATTACCATAGTAACTCATTAGTACTTAATGTGAGAAGGAAATTACTTCAAATTTATCAGATATGGAAGAAACTCACATGTGGTAAAAAGTAAAAAAATTCTTCCTTATACTATGTAAACTCTGAAAATTTTAGTACTCATCCTTAACTGGAATATTATTGACCATTTATGCAAGCAGCTGCTACCTTTCTGTAGTAAAAAAAATATTTTATAACAAAGGGGTTACGTATTATTACCTTTCGCGGTTTAAAAAATGTGCCAATAACCCCTTGTTGAAATATTTTAATGAATAATTATAATTTATATAATAATTATTATTAAGTATATAAGTTACATATGTTATTCCCTCCGGTATATTAGAAGGATCTACTTTGACTAATGTACAACTTATTATGAATGTTATAGGTTTAATAATTAAATTAGCTAATTTGTCACCCTTTATTTCATTCATATCTTTAATTATTAAGTATAAACTAATTATGAACCACACATGATTATATTAGTAAGATTAAGAGAAGAAATTTTTTTTTGAAAAGGAACTCTTCTATTCGAACAAAAAATACTTTTCAAAATGGACATTTCTAATGGAACGGAAGGAGCATATGTTATAATGAATTTGTTTTCAATCCCTATTGTAATTGGGAAATGCGGTTACATATGCTCACGTTTTGTGAAACTAATTTCTAATATTGAGTTAGCTTTCCAAGATATAACAAGCCTCTAGACATTGCTTAAAAACATGACCCTTACTACTCACATTTTCACATAATTATTTAGTAATATCATGTCTATGTAGAAAACATTTATATGGTATGATTTACATAAAATTTTAAATTGAAAACTAAATAGATATGATATGATATGATATTATAGTTTATTTTTAATTTTTAATTTTTTTATACCAAATGTTATATTAGCGCATATTATTGTTGGTCTTAGGCCTGTTCTTTACCAAAAACTCAAACCAGAACTCAGACCAAATGGGTTTCAACCAGGGGTGATATCAAGCCGAGCCCGAACACACCTGTGCTCGAGCTCAGCTCGGCTCCATTATCTTGGGCTCGAGTCGAGCTCGTGTAAGATTTATGAGCTTGAGCCTCTTATATGAGCTCGACTCGAGCTCGTTTTGCATAGAAGCGTAGCTCAAATTCATTTTCCTGTTTGCTGTCATGCTCATCAATTTATAAGGGAATTTCCTTCCCAAATTTTCTTTCATTTCCGATGTGGGATTGGGCAAGATTCACCTCAAAAATTGAGAAAGAAAATAAATTTGGGTTTGAGGAGGTTTGAACCCTAGTGCCCGCGTTTCTCCTCCTGTTAGCTTACCACTACACCAAATTTATTTTTAAGTTAATATGTACGAATGATAAATTATATATGTATTTTTTTAAAAATTTTTTTTTTTCTTATCGACATGTTCACGAACGTAATTGAGCTTTTATCCCCCTTGTTCATTTATTGTTCGTATATTAATTGAGGCTAAAATTTTGTTCGTATTCATTTATTAATTAATAAACAATCTCGAACCGAGCTTTTAACGAGTCTATCCGAGCTTGTTCGTTAACGTTCGTGTTCGTTCTCAGCCCTAGTTTCAACCAATTTTTAAGAAACAAGGTTCTGAGTTCTAGTTTCAAACCTGTGGCCAATCCCGAAAAATCCCTTCATCCATTTTGTCACCGACGACAAGGTAGCTTAAGTCCTTAGGATGCTCTCATGCTGACGTCAACTTACAGGTCAAACCCGAGTCGACCTGAAACCTGAAACCCGAACCCCAAACTGAGCCCCGAACCCTGACCCGAGGACCGAAGCCTGGAACGAGGCCCGAATCTCGACCCGAGCCCCAAACTTGAAACAAGACCCAAATCCCGACCCGAGGACTGAACCCGAAATGAGACCCGAATCCCGAAATAAAAGCCCGAATCCCGACCCGAGGCCCGAACCCCAAACCGAGGCTAAACCCCTACCGGAGGCTCAAATCCAGAAACGAGGCCTAAACCCCGACTCAAGGTACGAATCCCAAAATGAAGCCCGAATCCCGAACCCCGAAATGTGGCCCGAATCTTGATGACAAAGTTGTCGTGTACCTCTGCAAATACAGTAATTATACTGCTTTTAACCTGCAATCAAAGGATTAAATAAATCTAATACAATGGTAGTCAGGATCGATCCATAGGGATGGATATTCTTAATTTCTTTTTATCTATTAATGTTTTAGTAACTATTTTGACGAGTCGTCACCTTTGTGTCCCTTAAGAGACCTTTAGTTTGTCACAGAAATAACAATTAACTTGTATAAATTATAGAGAAAGTATTCTAGTATTATGTAATCCACCTTCATCACATGCATGCAATCATGAACACTTAAGTTGTCTAATTATCCTATACTGGTTAGTTATAGATTACCGCGAGACCCGCTAGTCATAGCCCAATTTCTCCTTAACTTCTCGGTAATCTCTGAGAGTCCCCGCTAGTCAAGATTACTTCTCTAAACAACTAATTAATTAATCCGCGAGTCCCCGCTAGTCACCTAATTAATTATTTAGCAGCATTAAGATATAGAGAAACCTAACACTAACAACTCCTATCATCGTAATTCAAGGAATTATTACTCAATTAATAGTACCTCACGGCCGAAGGTTGTGCCACTCGAAGGCTATACTAGATTGAACTAAGGTGATCAGTCTTAATAGAATCTTAGTAATTAGAGTTATGAACACTGATTAATTTAAGAACGTAGTTAATTATACTTAAATTAATTCAAGTTTCATACATGCATGGATTACGGTTTTAATACATAACACTAGAACACTATATTTAGCTACCCATAATTTGATAATCAAAGCACTAACTTGGAATAGAAATTATGAGGAAAATACGAAATACTTTACTGGAATAAAGTGCCTGCCCAGTCGGGAACTTTGAACCGATGAACAGAACGCAGCAAAGATTAAGTGTCTTCGAAAGCCAAATCAATTAACTACTATGGTATGGAATTCTGAGGGAAACACCTAAGCAAAAACTAAAACTAAAAATAATACGCAAAACTGCGTAAAAGAAAATGTCTATCTCAGAAAACGTAAGGGAAAAGGTATATCAAGTTCCATATATATAGGACTTATGAACTAGTAATTTAGAATAAAAACTATCTTCTAATCAAATAAAGAGATTAATCAATCAGTACTTCAGATTTGGAAGGAGATCTCTTGCTATTGGAATTTCGATTTTTTTCTTTCCTTCCTGGATTCTCCTTCTTTTTCTGCTTTCTTGTTTCACACAGAATTACAGAATTACTTATTTTCGTTTCCTCCTTGCTCTCTGGTTTCTTGACCCATAAGACAGCTTTGTTGAATCCCAACTTAACGCCGAGCTGGCGAGACGTCGGCCTCCACCTTCTGCTCCGTCATGGTGTCATCTTTACATCTTCACACATGTCATTTGTGCCACCTATCCCATATCAGTGACTCTAGACTTCAGGTCGGCCATGGCCGAGGTCAACCTCATGTCGTCTGACCGAGGTCAGCCCCTCAGGTCGTCCAGGGTCCGCTTGGATGCCTTTGTGCTTCTAAAATCCATCTTTTTGTACTTCTCTTCTGCAATTGGGCTGCTCTCCTAAATCTGCACAATTAATACAAACCTTGGGCAAAAAGCCCATGAGAAGTACCAATTAATCTCTAAATCATCAGTTACAATATCGGCAGATCACCGGACCTGAGGACCGAACCCCGAAACGAAACCTGAACCCTGAAACGAGTCCTGAACCCCGACCTGAGGCCCAAACACCAACTCGAGGCCTAAAACCCAAAACGAGGCCCGAATCCCGACCCGAGGACCAAACCCCAAAATGAGACCCGAACCCTGAAACGAGATCCAAATCCCGACCAGAGGCCCAAACCCCAAACCGAGGCTTGAACCCTAATCAAGGCTCGAATCCCAGAACGAGGCCTAATCCTCGACCTGAGGCACGAATCCCAAATCCTATCCCAAGGCCCAAACCCCAACCCAAGGCTTGAACCCCTAATCGAGGCCCAAACCCCGACTCGAGGCTCAAACCCCGACCTGAGGCCCAATCCCCGACCAGAGAACTGAACCCTGAACTGACACCCAAACCCTAAACCGAGGCTCGAACACCTACACGAGGCACGTACCTTGACCGGAGGCCTGACCCAAATCCGAACTTAGAGCCAAATCGCTAAGTAGGGGATTTTCTCAGAAGTTGAGGTTTTGGGTTTCTTTCTGGACTCAAGCTTGGTTTGAGAGTGGGGTTGAGACCCAAGGCTAAAGAACACTGGTTTGGATTAGTTTTGGGTCCTGGTAAGGACTATTTTTTAGGTATTATAATACATTAGATTTTGTTTATTTATTGTTGCTTTTGTTCAAAATTTGAATGTTTAATTTATGTGTTATAGTTAATCGCGCTTGAAAATTTTATTTTATGAAAAAGTATTTTAAGATGTGAATTGTGTGTTTTGGTAGCTAATCCCAATGTTATGTTGAATCAAATTATTTTCAATAGACTATTATTTGTCAAAAAAAAAAAATTTGATTAAAAAATTAAAAATCTAATTGGGGTCATTTAGAATTCGGGTAATTTTAGTTACAAAGTTGGCTAGCCACCGCTTTCTCCTTCCTTCTCTCTCAAACCGTAAAGTTCATAATCTTTTTCCCTCATCGCTTGAACGGGAGGATGAGAGAAGCAGTACTATTCTCGTTCTTGTTATATTTTATTTTGTTTTTCCGGATTGAGAATTTTTCCTTTAAATAATTAATTTATCATTGTTTATGATGTATCTTCCTTGTCTATGGAGATTTTCTCTTTGCCGGTACCGATTTTCTGACTACCAATGATGATTCTATTAATTAATGGCTACGATGTATGATCTGTAGTTGTAGTTATGATTCTATTTATTACGATGGTTTATGAAGATTCAGTCTCTCGAAACTCTCATCAGTAATTAGTGGTAGATCTATCACCGTCGATACGAGATTTGTTCAGCGCAATTGCGAGTTTTACATTTCTACTATATTTAGATTTATACTATATATAGATTTATTGTTTAGTAGATTAGATACTCTGTTATGGTGGTTCATATATGATAAAACTAGATCAAATATTTTGTAACAAGTTATATAGTGTTTCTTTGTCTTGTGTTGTTGATGAGAATTGGCTCAAGCCCCCGTCCGTTTGCCCAAACGGAAGGCACGCAACTTTGGAGATGATTTGATTTCTATCAAAGAATTAAATTGTGCAGACCAAGTGTTTTGGAGGCTTCAGGATGCATGCATGGAATTTATCTCACAACTTTGATTCACAAAATTCCTTCATCGTGGCTGCTGCATGGGTGCAAAGTAAGTGCTTAGTTTTATAACAATTAAAGTTGATTGGATTCAGCCATGAGAGATGAGTCTTGGTTTGGAGATTATTGGCAACGCATGCATGTGCAATTTGAGGAGGATTAAATTCGGCCTTTAAACCCCACTTGAGGAAGTGCCAAACGCCTTGCTAAATTTTAATCAATCAAGATTCAGCCCATAAGTTTCCAACTGTTTCATGGATATTTATTCAAGGAAAGGCCAAAGATGGGTTAATTACGCATACCCCTGTAGTTTGGGAAACTTTCAGATTATCTCCTATGGTTTAAAAAGATACAAATGACCTTCTTATAGTTTTTTGAAATGTGTAAAGTTAGAAATTTGCGTCACATTTAACGGTCAAACCAAAAAGTCAACTATTTTCATAACGTTTTAATAAAATGACAAATTTACCCTTACTAACAAATGCCATGTTTATCATTAATGCAAATGACATATTTACCTTTAATAAAAATAATATACCAATAAATATTTTTTTTGTATCTTTTAATTTACTTTAAATTTTTATAAATTTATTTATTTTTTCTTTCTTGCTTTAAATTAACTAAAGGTTAAAAACTGTTTTCCATATTTTCTTGATTTCCATTTTTTTTCCTTTTATAAAATTTCTTTCAAATATTTACAAATTTAACTTTTTTTCTTCCTTTAAATTAATTAAAACATAAAAAATGCTTTCCTTATATAAAGAAATCATAATTATTATTTTCTTTTTATTGTAAACATCATATTCTTACAATATCAAAATTACTATCCATTTCTTTTACAAATCATATCTTTTATATCTTAATTTTTTACTTTCCTTATCAGTTTCTTTTCTTAATTTCCTTAGTTAAAATATCTTTTATATCTTAATTATTACTTTCCTTATTAGTTTCTTTTTTTAATTTCCTTATTGGTCTTCTTATCTGCGATCGACTTGGATTGCGTCATCTGAAAGTGGAAACGGACTCTATGGTACTGTTGATGGCAGCCCAGGGAGGTTCTGGTCCATGGTGTTCGGCGGCCACTTTGGCTAGGATATTGGATTTGCAGCATTGCTATGAGAGCTTATCTCACATTTATCGCGAAGGGAATGCAGTGGCGGATGCATTGGCACAAAATGCGAGTTTGACTGGAATAATAGAATTTTATGTTCACTCTACGCTCCCTAGGAGAGTTAAGGGTTTAGTGGTGCTAGATACTATGGGTCTCCCCTATTTGCAGGGCTAACCCCCCTTTATTATCATGTCGTGTGTAGGTTTGCATATGTTTCATTTGCATACTTCCATTTGTGTATTTCTAAGGCAAGGCTCGTTATGTCCCCCTTAGAATGTTGCGGCATTTTTCCTTCATTTTAATAAAGGGTCCCCAAGCCCCCCAACAACTTAATCGTTGTTCACCCAAAAAAAAAATAAAAAAGAAAAAAGGTTAAAACCAACATTCTTGCTACCATCACCACCCGCCACCATCACCTTCATCATCACCACCACCTGCCATCATCGCCACCATCACTGCCATCATAATCACCACCCGTCATCATTACCGCCATCATCACCTTTGTCAGCAGCAGCACCACCACCCGCCATCACCTCATCACCACCACAACCAGCCACCGCTGCCATCACTCGCCACCGCCACCACCACCACCACCCGCCACCTTCACCACCACCATAACCATAACACTACCATAAAAAATCATCTTCAACCCACTATAAAATACTATTAAAAAATCACAAGTCATGAACAAAACTGAAGCCATAACCCACAAGCCATGAACAAAGCCAGCAACTGAAACAAAAGAAAATCCCAATAAAAATCAACACCCATGTTCTAACGGAATAAACATGAGAACTCGATAAGCATACCAAAGCCCAAAGGCCTTCCATAGACTCAGCAAATGGTTCACTATTTCTACCGCTACCATATTCTTAATTCGTAGCCAGATCTTGAAACCTATACGGTCCCTCATAGTTCGTTCGAAGCAGATCTGAAACACAAAACCCATCGCGTCGGCCAAAATTCAAAATCGCAATCATCGACAGAAACTCATCGAAGAGTAAGGCGATAGAGGCGGCGGCAAGAGAGAGTTGATGGAGGCGGTAGTAGCGAGAGAGAAACAGGTGACGACGGAGAGAGGTGATAGAGACGGTCGTGGCGAGAGAAATAGGTGAGGGAGGCGGAGGCGCAAGTGAGAGTGATAGAAGAACGATGCATAGAGAAGGGAAAAGGTTTTAGGGGGCCTGTTCTTTTTGTTCTGTTTTGAAAATAGTTTTGGTTTTAACTGTAAATTTAATATATTTTAATCATATTTCATCATTTTCAATACAACTTTTTACTATTCAACATCTACTTTTTACATTTTCAATACACTTTTTACATTATAAAATTATTTTTCAAAACTTGTTTTCAAAATCATTTTCAAAACAATGAAAAAGAAGAGGCGGGTTGGAAGTGTTAAAAAAATTTAAAAAAGAAAATTCATAAAATGACTTAATTACCCCTTTGACCGTTAAATGTGACGAAAATTTCTAATTTTACACATTTTGAAAAATCAGAGGGTAGTTATTTGTAGATTTTTAAATCATAGGGAGTCATCCAAAAGTTTCCCAAACCACAGGGGCTATGCGTCATTAACCCGCCAAAGAATTAAAAGCTTATGCATAGGAATTTAGGCATGTTCAAGCTTAATTGATGAAGTTCAAAGGTTGGCTGAAGCTAATTACAGTAGAACTCCCCTAAATTAATACTCTATTAATTAATACTCTCTCTAAGATAATAGTTTTCTTCGGTTCCAACTCGGATTAGTTCAAAAAATTACAATTTTAATAAAATAATAATTTTTTAAAAGATCCCTATATAAATATATAGTCTCGTCAATATCATAAATTAATATTCCCTATAAATTACAAATATAACTATAATACTTTATTAAAATAAGAATATATTGTTGTTTGTCTTTTCTTAAAGAGTGAATGCCCTATTATGTATCTATACTTTGCCTTAGTTCACGGTTATGTACCTATATATTTTTTAGCCCAAAACATCACTATTCAGAACTATGTCAGCTATGTCATCGGAGCTAAAAAAATCTTTAACTCTAACGGCAAGGACATGTGCATCTCACATGTTACTTTTGAGGGACAATTTAGTCTCTTTATCATTTCATCTTCTTCTTTCAAGAAAGGACTGTGAAAGAAATCTCTTTCAACTACAAAAAAAAAAAAAAAAAAAAACACACACACACACACACATATGCGCATACAACCAATGCACAAAGCAAACTAATAACTTTGTAGTTGAAAATTTATCTGCATTTCCTTACTCAATTATTTTAACAAACTCTACAAAATCTTTCGAAGATTGATTGATTGATTAAGGGTTTACGATTCGCAAAACGCCACTGCTACCGGTATAGTCGTAGCGATGATCATCGATGTCGTCGTCGTTGTCCGGGACTGTAACAAAAGTCTTCAGTGAATTTTTTTGTTCTTCCATCTTTGGAAAATGAAAGATCGAAGAATTTTCTTGTTTATCCTAGTGAATTTCCTTGCCTCGTACAACAATTTTTATTGATTTTTTGGAAGAAAAGAATAGAAATTGTGATAAAGAGATTTAATTGCCCCTCAAAAGTAACATGTGAGATGCACGTCTTTGCTGCTATTAGAGTTAACGGTTCCTTAGCTCTGATGATGTAGCTAACGCATTTTTTAAAGTATAGTGATGTTTTGGACTAAAAAGAAAGTACAGGTACATAACCGTGAATTAAGGCAAAGTATAGATTCATCTCTAGTTTTTCTAACTACATCCAAAAGTTTCAGTGTTGAATTGTCGAACTACAACAATAAATTTTGAAGAGTTGTTGCCGCCTGGAGTGTTTCTTTCATGTGATTGATTTCAATGGTATTGAATCATCTTCAACTTCATGAGCAACAGGATTTTCATGACATTAGCCACAATTTCTTCTAAATTTTTGGACATATGAACATTCATAATTTTTACTTGGGTAATCCAATAGGTTATTGACATCAATTTTGTTGTGATAATCAAAATTTTTAATCATATTCTCAAGCTCATGTACAGTAAACATACTTGTAAATTGAATATTAGAAATATATATTAATATAATGAACTCATAGATATAATTAACTTGTACACGTTTAATTTATCTAAATATGTATTTACAGAGATTGAAAATACTCTTTAAATTAATAAAATATTAATTTATTGATTAAATAATATATCTCTAAATTAATAAGATTTCATGATCCAAAATTATTGATTTATAAAGATTTTGCTGTAATTGATGAAGGTCGGCTAAGTTTGTGTAGCTGGGTGAAAGCTGAAGAGTTTTTCATGCATTAAAAATTCAAGTGAAGGACATGTATTTCCAAATTATGAAAATCGGTCAAGGGAAGCTGAAAGTGGAGATCAAAATGCATGAATTAAATGATGAATGGGAAGACTAAAAATGCATGCATATTTCGGTCAAGTCATCTTCCAAAGGTTGGCGACTCTTGAATTTTGGTTCAAGTAATTAAATCCTATTTCTAGAATAGTTTTTTTTTTTCTTTTCTTTGCCTATAAAAAAGCACTCTTGTAACCATTTTAAAACAGCTTGGATGAAATGTGATTTTTGGGGTTTTTTAAACTCTTAGTTCTTTTTAGAACTTTCTTATTAAAATTCTGTCTTGTGGCGTTCAAAAACTTATCGAACAATTTTGGTGAGTTGTCCGTGGCATTTTTATTCCGAGGTTCTTAACATTGCACACTCGTGGGTCGTGGTTTTTATACCGAGGTTCCGTTTTGTCTATTTGTCGGCTGGTCGAGGTTTCACCATTCAACGGAGTAACCCTTAGAATGATCAGCAACAACGCATTTTAGTCTATCCCCGGGCTGGATCACATCAGTTGTCGATCACTGTTGGACGATTTCCAATACCATTAATCGAATTTTTTTATTTTCAAAAGAACTCCGGTAATTTCTAATTTGATTCGGATTCAACTTTGGGCACACTATCTTGTTTCACAAATTGTAAGACATGTTTCCGATGCTCAATTGTGATAAATAACTCAATAAATCCAAGAGATTGAACGGGTAAATTCCCCTAAATCAAATTACATATAACATTATTTCAATGTGTTTAACACATTTTCAAAAGCTGATAACAAGAGTAATTCAATCAAGATGATAATTACAAACGCAGTAGTGTGTCTCGTATCTATTAACACAATGGATATTTGTCATATGATAGTGTTTTTCCCATTGTGGGAGCTTAGGCAAACATGCTTGTTTGCAATAGCTGGGATTCGTAGGGCTACAAGGTGCAGGGAAATCTAGTTGGCCACTCTGTTCAGCAGCATGGACCAAAAGAAATATGTTTTCCCCTGCATAACAAATTAACAAAAAAGAAATAAATACTTTTAATGTATCAGTTAGAAACACACCAAATTTGAATTTGTTGAGATCATTCAGTGCATCTGTTATAACATGTAGGATTGTGCAGCTAAACACATTCAAGAGAAATAATGCTATTTTGGGAGAAAACAGATGTACATATAGGGGACAATGAATGAATACAAATTATAATTATCGATTTATGATTGACTAACTATACTATTTTTAAATATACATTCAATACACTCAATAATTTTTCCGAATGCTCTAACTACTGAATGTTTCCTTTGTCAACACATTCCCTTCTGAGGCAAAATTATAGGCACGATGCTCTCTCTTTCAACAAAATGTATAATCTTTTTGCTTTTTTCTTTGAGGAAAAGTTAATCATACATTATGGAATTATATGATATTTTGTGATCTCTTCAGAATCTGTGAGAAATTAATAAACGTATATTGTAGGAAAAATGTGAAATTTTGTTAATAGATATTAATTGATGTATCGAATGTAATATATATATTTTTTCTAACCCTAGAAACTTTCACTCAACAATAAAACCAGAAAAATGAGAATGTTAAACCTGGAACAAGAGTGAAGGCGATCATAACAACAACAAATAGTAGGGACTTCTCCATCTTCATTCTTTAGTACGATGCTTGAACAATTTCTTCCACGACCTTTTGAAGCTTCAGGCATACAAATATATATATATATATATATATATCACTTTCAGGTAGTTAATTAATCACCACAGAATTGTAACTATTGATTAGCTACATTTATTGTCAATGCATTAATTTACTGTATCAATTTTAAACCACTAAATATGTTACACTTTCTTTAAATAGTTTTAGGAATCCAATAGAGAGGAAAAAGCGGGCAAACAAAGGCGAAAGAGACGGTGAGAGAAGTTCGGCAGATACGGAGAAACTAATGAGATAATGAAGAAAATGACAAGAAAAATGAAAACAAATAAAAGAGTTGTATTGTTCTAAAAAGTTGGCGACTTTTATTCTCAATTGGAGAGTGTGTAACATAACTTCCGTTGCATGGTAACGGAAAATCACACTTTTGATCTATTTTTTATACTCTCGTTATATTTTTGGTCTTTTTTAGATCTACGCCTCATTGCATTTTTTTATCCCTCTTCTTTTATATTTTGGTACTTTTGGTCACTCTTACCGGTTGTACGTAGCTGGTTTTACCAGTCATTTGGGTGTGATTGTGTAAATTTAAAAATTACATTTTCGACCTTGATGACCCACAAAACCGACTAAGTTGATAATAGGGACCGAAAGTGACAAAATATGAAATAAGAGGGACCAAAAGTGCAACGAGGCATATAAGAGGTACCAAAAGTATAACGCGGGTATAAAAGATAAATTAAAAGTGTGATTTTCACTTGTATTCTTTTTACAACAATAGACAAATCACGGAGGAATTCATCGGCTTTCTTTTTATCATAGCGGAGTTATTGGTACATTTTTGAAAGCATAGGGGCATTTGTGACACTTATTCTAAACCCTAAAATTGCATTACAACAATACACAAACCAGAGTGCATGGGTGCATTTGTAGATTTTTGACAATAGTGAGGTTATTGATGTATTTTCAAAATCACAGGTGCGTCTGTAACACTTTACCCTACTATTAGATACTCCCTCCTTTCCGAAGATACAATTTGATTAATTTATAATTTATTATGAATGTTAAGATATAACACATAAATTAGTTAATTTGACACATTTTATTCCATATTTCCATTTATATCCTTATTAAGTATTGACTAATTGTGAACCATGTATAATTATATTAGTAAATGTTAGAGTAGTAAAAAGTTTGAAAGTGGACTCTTTTATTAGAACAAAAAATATTTTTCAAAATAGACCTAATGGACCGAAAAGAGTACTATAATCTATCAGTGTGTATGTATAACTGGTCTATAACAATGATGTACGTCTAACCATGATAGTATGTTATAAATTTTATATTATTTAATATATCATGTATGTATTGAAAATATCTATTTGGTGTGATTTATACAAAATTTTAGATTATAACTAAATAGAATTGATAGAATTGATATATATAACTAGTATCAGAGCCATTATGGTTGATGAAGATAACTAGTTTCTTGGTTTAACACTTTTTATAATGGAAAAACTGAAAATGTTTCAGAAAAAAGATAATATTAAAAATAAAATGAAAACTGAAGAGGAATTACCCTCAGATTTAGATCTTTTGTCCAAATGGACTATTCCCTATGTCGAACCAAAATTGATTTATCATCAAGGATTTTTTAATAAAATTGGATTGAAACAAATTTGTAAAACAACTGAACAATCTTTAGCCATTCAAGATGTTGATACAGCAATAACCCTTCTTAATGAAGAAGATTTAGAATCATATCGTTTTTCTCATAAATTCTTACATATTGGTTTAGTGCAAATTGCTTTTAAACCTCTTACTTTAGATAATCTGCCAGAAAGTTTTATAGCAACTTTAAGAGATGGTAGAAATAAAGAATGGAGGCAATCAATAATTGGAATAATACAATCTAGTCTGGCTCATGGTCCAGTATATTTTAATGTTCATCCAAATTTTAATTTGTCTTTAACCGATAGAAATATCTCCAAGGCTTTAACTTTGAATATCAAAACTGAAGGTTATAATTATGAACCTGGCATAGAAATTATGTGTATTTGTTATAGGATTTATTATAAGCCGTTATACACTTTAAATCCATGTTATAAAGTGGAAGAAAAACAGAAAGATTTAAATGAAACAATAATAATTGAATCGAATTTTAGTAAGTCAAATATTACGACTAGAAGAACAATAAAATGGGATGAAATTCCGATCCCTCAGCATTGGAAAATGACAAGGGTTGCTCATATTGAACCCAGAAATGAACATCAGATTTCTAATATAATCCAAACTCCAGATGGAGATGTGTATGTACAAATCAGTAATACTCAGGGAATTTCCCAATCCTCTTCTGTGAGATCATTTATTTCCCCTTTTAAGGATGATATTCCTATGTCTCATAGACATTCTACTTCTAACATTGGTGATGTGAATAACATCATCCTAACTTGTCTTCACATTCTTTAAATTCAAGTGGTGAGAATAATCGCCATAGTTCTTTTCATACTGCTTTAAATAATAGTCATTCAAATTCGAGTGATGGAATAACCCATCATAATGCTTTAATTTATGAAGAATTATTACGTGATGGAATAAACCGTCATAATCCTTCTACTTCATATGTTAGAAATTATATTCCTGATTTTATTCCTCTTAGAAATTTTGCTGATGATCATATTCCTGTTAGTGAGGAGAAAAATCCTCATGTTGATTTATTATATAAGAAAAAGAATAATATTGTGCATGATATTTCTGATAGAAAAGAGCCGGAAATAACCGAATCTGAAATGAATTTTTCAATATGAATAATAAAACAAAAATAGATTTTAGTAAAGGATCTAATGCTCGAATGAAAATTCGAGAAGAATTCTTAAAACCCAGATGGGAAGTTTTTAGAAAATGGTTTTTTCAATATATTTCTATAGAAGAAAGAAATAATCTTCAAGAAGAATTTTATAAATTCTTAGGAGAAAAAAATATTTTATTTCCTTTTGTTCCATGGTTTGTTCATAATTATGTTGAGCCTTGTATCTCAGTCATAGAAAGAGAATTTAGGCTATCTAATGGTAATATTTTGAAGAGTTAATTTCCTCCCCAAGGATCTTTTAATTAGTATATTAAAAGATAAAATTTCTATGAATTTTAATGCTTTTTCAAAGTTATTTGAAGAAGAAACTTTGACGATAACAGTCAAAAATATAAATAAAATAATTGAACAACAAAATTTTGCAAATATGTATTTAATTATATTAGGAGAACAAATTGTTTCTTTACATGATCGCTTAGATAAGCTAATAGAAAACAATACAATGATTAGTTCTAGTAATATCCCTAGTACTAGTAATACTAAAGAAAATATAGGTGTGTTTGCTGCTCCTAGTCTTCAGCCTCCACCTGAAATAAAAAATTTTAAGTTTAAAACTATTAATCCAGAATTAGAAAAATTACTCAATGAGAAATTTAAAGGGTTAAATATAACCACTATAGAAGAAGAATTTTCTAATGAAATAGAAAATAATCCAGAATATAAAAAAATAATAAAAGATGAAATTAATAAAATTTCAGAAATGTATAGGTATGCTGATAAGCCAACCCAAAGAATAAATTATTATAATAGGCCATCACCTTTAGATGTTCTTCATGAGGAACAAGAATATATAAATAATAATAGTTATAGTAGTAAAAATATTTATGAATGGAATTTAGATGGTTATACAGAAAAACAAATTTATAATCTTGTTCATAGAATGTTAATGTACAGTACTATCTGTAAGAGTAAAGGTAACTGTCATAGTAATATTGCAAAAATGATAGTTGTATGTTTTACTGGCCAATTAAAAGGCTGGTGGGATAATTATTTACCTCAAGCAGGTAAGGAAGAAGTTTATAGAACTGTTGAACAGGAAGGCGACCAAATGGTTGAAAATTCTGTTTATACTTTAATAGTTACAATTCTTGAAAATTTTACGGGTAGAATTTCTGATAATAGTGAAAATATCCGTACTTTATTACAAAATCTTAGGTGTAAAACACTTTCTGAGTTTAGATGGTATAAAGATGCATTCCTTAATAGAGTCATGGAATTGCCTGAAAGTAATAGCAGTCATTGGAAGTCTAAGTTTATAGATGGTCTTCCCAGCTTATTTGCTGAAAGAGTTAGAAAAACTCTTAGGAAGGATAGAATCACTATCCCATATAATGAATATACTTATGGTAGACTAATAGCAACTTGCGTCCAGGAAGGTCTATCATTATGTAATGAAATTAAATTGAGTCAACAAATAAAGAGTCAAAGGTTAACAGAAAGAAGTCAATTAGGACATTTCTGTAGTCAATTTGGAATGGATGTTTTTCAAGGGAAATTACATTGATCACAGACTGTCAAACTGATATATTGAATAAAGAAGATAAAAATGGGCAAAACGGCCTAACAACGCCAATCTCAGGCTAACAACGGCCTCAACCCACATCATTCTTTATACAATAAACAGATGCATGTTTATGACCAACAACCTAAACATCCTTTAATTAATCCTAAAACAATTAGAAGATTCAGACATACAGAATCATCATCATTACAGGAAATCTGATAACTAAGCTTCATGGTTTAACACTAAATATTTTGCCTGCCATTAGGCTAAATATAAACTGAAAAATAAAATATTAAGAACAGAAAATTAAATAAGACTTACTTATGAAGTTGTCTTCAAGTCTTCAATTCTTGAAAAGAAAATTTTATATATGGAAAGAAAATTTACAAAGAAAGAGAGAGGAGAGAGTTGGATGATGTACAAGGGGGAAGGGAGAGAAGAGGAAGACTCTGAATTCTGAGTTCTGCCTCCGAATGAAAATTTACAACATATTTATAGGCAGAGTCTGCCTTTCACTATTACGGATTTAAAATTTTTAATTTAAAATCCGCTACAGTAATTTCGGATTTCAAACTATCAGTTTCAAAATCCGCAACAGTATTAATGTTGGTGAAGTCCGCAGCCACCTATGTTAATCATTTCTTGGACTTTTACCAGTAGAACCGGACACTGAGCTCTTTATGGCGAGCAACATCTCGTCTATGTCGAGGTCGACATCTTCTTCTTCCTCTTGAGATTCTCCAGCTAGGCAATGGCCTTGGCTTGACATTGAAACTTCTGATTTTGAATCATCCAGATTTTGAGATAAATCTTTTTTCAAAAGATCCATATAAGAGGCTATAATTTCTTCTCGGGAGACGATACCCTTCTGTCTCTGCAGCATCCTATGAATCTGCTAGAATGGGCTGATTTCTTCCCTTAGAGCTGATTGCTGCTTTTGTTGATATTCCTGCAACTTACTTTTGATTTGATCAATAAGTTCTTGGCCTTGAATTAGACCAATAGCATCTGCCTTTATCAATTTGTTCCAAAATTTGGTATAACCTGCTCTCTTCAAGCATGGGATCTTTTCTGAGGTATAACCTACCTCTGGAATCCATTTCCAAATCCATGGGATTGAAAATTCAATAAAGAAATACATTGGAGCGATATCATCGTTCCATGGATGATTATTATCTAGATTCATGATTTTGGGAGAAATTTTTACCCAATCAGTATATAATGCTTTAAATGGTTCAGGAAGAACCTTTATGGATGGACCAAAATTAATCCACCATTTGATAAACCAATTTGGTATGGGTTTGTTATAAACTTCAGAGCAAATTTTTATAAACCAAGAATGCTTTCTTCTTGGATTTTCATAAAGTAGTACTTTAGAAAGGGACTCAATATAATCCCAATATTTATATTTTATCAAAACTTTTTGATCAGGATGGAGATATTCTCAATCCTTTAGAGTTGATAAACCTCACTCTTCTGTAGATATAATATGCTTAATAATTATTTTACTAAAATTGAAAATATTTTGGGAGCTACCAGCCCCTGTAAAGTGAGTAATTTCACAATTTCCTGAAATATTCAGAAGATTTTCAAAATAAGATCTTGGCTTATAAGCCAATTCAGCGTATGATGAATTATCAAGATATCTGTGCATCAGCATCCATGGATCATTGACCCACCGTAAATCTTTACCTTCCAAGAGTATTATTACCTCTTTATGAGTATTCTGATGGTAAGAAGACATATGATCTTCTTTTTCTTCTTCTCCAACAATCTTTGAGAAAGAGGATGATGATGAAGCAGTATCACCTTGCTTTTTTGTTATGAACTCCATAAATTCCTCATATAATGGGTCTTCAGGAGACATACTCCTTCTAGCAGAAATATTTTCTGCTACTAGCTTTCTTTCGCCATGTTGGGAGAGGATATTTCCCGTCCTCCACGACCTCGGTAAGGGCCAGAGGCCCTTCCTCTGGGGTGCATCAACCTACAAACATAAAAATTATGATCAGTCATTATTCAAAAATTCTCTAGTCAAAAAGTCTGGAAGACTATTGTCTTCTTCTTTCTTATACTGAATATCAAAATCAAATAGGGCTAAATGAGCCTGCCATCTAGCAAACATTTGCTTAGAAACATCATGTTTAAAATCCTTATTAAACATAAACTTTGCAGATTTGCAATCAGTTTTAATAATAAACTTTTGATTATATAAATCATCTTGAAATTTTAACACACATTTAACAATAGCTAAGATTTCTTTAGCTACCGTAGCATAATTTCTCTGGCTATCAGACCATTTGCCTGAATGATATCTAACAAGAAATTCTTGTTTATTATCTCTAGGTTTTTGTTTTAAAATTCTACCATAACCTATATCTGAAGCATCTGTTTCCATTATTTTCTCCAGATTAGGGTTTGCAATCATTAAGCAAGGAAGTGATTTTACTTTGGATTTAATCCTTTTTACTGCCTCAGTAGGCTTATTTGACCAAGGCTTAGGATTCTTTTTTAACCTATCATAAAGAATTGCAGTATCTTCATTAAGATTTTTATAATAAGAAGAAATATAATTTAAACTTCCTAAGAATCTTTGTAATTGTGTTTTATCCAGAATTTCATCTGAAAATTTTGAAGCAAAATCAATACTTCTATTTATTGGGATAATATTTCCCTTTTCTATATTATGACCCAAAAATCTAATTTTTGTTTGGAACAAACTCATTTTTGACTTAGATATAAATAAACCATTTTGAATAATTAAAATTTAGAAAATATTCAAATGTTTAAAATGAGTTTCAATATCTTTAGAAAATACTAAAATATCATCAATATAAACAATTATAAATTCATTATAAGGAATAAAAATATCATTCATTATTTGTTGAAACTCTGAAGGAGCATTCTTCAGACCAAAAGGCATAACCTTCCATTCATAATGTCCTATTGGAACAGTAAAAGCTGTTTTATATTGATCCTGACTATTAATTTGGATCTGCCAATACCCTGATTTTAAATCGAATTTGGAAAATATTATCGAATAATATAATCTATCTAATAAATCTTTTTTATTCGGGATTGGATGTCTAATCCTTTTTAAGACTTTATTAAGAGGTTTATAATTTATTACCATCCTAGGGATACCTCTCTCAATTTCACTATGTTTATTAACATAAAATGCAGTACATGACCACGGAGAATTTGAAGGTTGTATTAATTCTTTTTGTAAAAGAGATTGTATTTCTTTTTTACATAATTCTAAATATTCAGAATTCATTTGACAAGGCCTAGCCTTTGTCGGAATTTTCTTTTCATCAAAATCATCTTCATATGGAAGACTGACAATATGCTTTTTCCTATCCCAAAAAGCATTTGGATGTTCATTACATATTTCTATTGAAAAATTATTAATAATCATTTTAATTTTATTCTGTAATTTAGGATTTTGAAGTTTTTCTTCAATTGTTAAAATATTAATTTCAGATTTTAAAAAATTCATTTGATTCTTTTTTCTAAGAATATTTTCTTTTATAGTATTTAATACTTTTGAAAAAGGTTCCATAATAAATTGAAAATTTATTTGATTATTCTCATAGGTTCCTTTTAACCCTTTTGAATCTATGTGATAAATAGGATATAATTTTTTTCAAAAAAGGAGTTCCAAGTATAACTTGATTTGTAATGTTTTTAACTAATAAAAAACTTTCAGGAATGCAAACTTTATTTTTGCAAATATAAGCTTTGGGGAGTTTAAATTGAATATCTAATTTTTCTCTACCAGCATGTCTTAAACTATGAGTAGTTTTTTGAAAATATTTTGTAGTTATTAAACCTTCTTGTATTACACTAATGTCTGCACCACTATCAATTAATGCAGTTAATTCAATTTGAAAACTATTATCAATTAATAAATTGATTTTTGTATACCACTTTTGAGTAGTAATAATATCTAATGATGATAAAAATTGTTCTTCACCATTTGGTGATTTTTCTTCTGAAAAGTTTGGAAAAGTAATTATTTCTTTCCCTTTTTCTAAATTAGAAATTCTTTCTTCAAAACTAATATTTCTTAATTTAAGAAATTGAATTTCTTTTTGAAGATTTTTGACTTCATTATTCAAATAATTTATTGAAGTATTAGAAGCTAAACTATTGCTTCTCTCTTTCATTAATTTTTGAACCTCTAGCATAGAATATGGTTCATTATAAATTTGAAAATCATTTTTATTTTCAAAATCATTAATCCTAGTAGAAGGAAGATTTTGAATATCATCAATTATTTTTGACCTTAAATCAGAATTTTTTATTTGTTTTAAAAATTCTAACAAAGTATTATCTGTTAAAACATTCATGTCCTGAAATTGAGACATAAATTTATAAAATTCTTCATTTTCAGAATTATTATTTAATTTTTTTAAACAAGATCCTTTTGTGCTACAAACACAGTCAGAATCTGACTCAGTTGATAAATCATTTTCTGAAAAATCAATTTTATTTTCTTCATCTGAAGATTCATAAGATTTTGATTCAGAACTTATTTCTAATAATATTTTAGAAATCTTTTCTTCTAATTCTTCATCTAGTTTTAAAGATTTAATCTTTTCTTTCTTTTTCATTTTACATTTATTTGCAAAATGCCCTATTTTTCCACATTTATAACATTTAACATCTATTGGATTTTTCTTTCTGGCTAATCTAGCCTCTTTTCTCTCTTTTCTTTTTTCTAATTTCTTTTCTAAATTTTTCTTAGAATATCTTTTCTTTTTTCTAAAAATCTTATCAGATTTTTCTTTCCTATAAGGTTTTTTACTTGGGATACCATACGGGGGAACCAATCCAATGGTTCTATGGATTAACTAAGGAAGCATAAGGGAAATTACATTGATCACAGACTGTCAAACTGATAAATTGAATAAAGAAGATAAAAATGGGCAAAACGGCCTAACAACGCCAATCCCAGGCTAACAACGGCCTCAACCCTCATCATTCTTTATACAATAAACAGATGCCTGTTTATGATCAACAACCTAAACATCCTTTAATTAATCCTAAAACAATTAGAAGATTCAGACATACAGAATAGAATTGATAGAATTGATATATATATATATATATATATATTGTATTTAATACCAAATATTATATTAATCCATATTATTGTAGGTCTTTAATTGGTAAAAACAATTGTGTAATGCAATTAAAATATTACAAAATTTTAGATTATAACTAAATAGAATTGATAGAATTGATATATATATATATATTGTATTTAATACCAAATATTATATTAATCAATATTATTGTAGGTCTTTAATTGGTAAAAACAATTGTGTAATGCAATTAAAATATTTTAGGAATATTAGTGGATCAATTGGATATAAGACTGTTTTTTAGTTGTTATAATACATTGGACTATGTTATTTAATAATAGATTTTATTTAGATTTTGAATGTTTTATTTATGTGTCATAGTTAACTGCCGTGGAAATATATTTTTATACAATGAATTTTGTAATCTTAAATTTATTTTGTGTTAGCTAATCCAAATTTTAATTTGGATGAAATTAGTTTCAATATACTTCGATTTGTGCAAAACATATGATATTTTAATTAATTCTAATTCAATGAAAAAAAGGATAAATCTGATTATGGTCATATAGAATTCAACTTTCATAGTATTCGGAGCGACGATCGTATAAATGTATCAAACAATTGTTCGACGAATTTGATTCGAAGAAATCATGCTTAGTTGGAATTGGACACACCCCTATTTGTTCGACGAATTTGATTCGAAGATGAGGGTGCAAATGGGTGGGTTGGGCGGGTTATGGGTCGGGTCAAGAATGACCTGCACCTAACGGGTCATGACCCAACCTGATCCGTTGATTAACGGGTCATGTACGAGTTGGGTTATGTATAGGTTGGATTATAACCCGCTCAACCCGTGGGTTAGTTCATTTGACCTAACGGGTTAAATTCACTTAACTCGACGGGTTATAACCCGTTCAACCCTCATTTTGACCCATAAAGTTTTTAGTTATAAAAAGTTAATAATTAATTATATAAATACTATGTATATATATATACTGTATATAAGCATATATATATGTGCGTGGGTACTGTATATATGCGCTTGCGCATGCATATTTTTATTTGCGTACAGTATGTGTGTGTATATATATATTCGTGAAATTAATTAATATAATTTTTATTATAAAATATCTTTTAAATTAATTTTAATAGGTAAATTAGGTCATCAAATCATGACTTATTTTGACTTAATGGGTATTTTATTCGGTAAAAAAAGTATTTTTAGACCTATATAAAAGGTCATCAAATCATGACTTATTTTGACTTAATGGGTATTTTATTCGGTAAAAAAAGTATTTTTAGACCTATATAAAAAAATTCGTGCATAAAATGACTTGTCGGGTTACTACATAAACAGGCGCACATACTCAATGTTAACCCGTTTAACACAACGGGGCAGCCTATTTTACTAGATGGACCGACCTGTTCAACCAAACGAGCCGAGCTGTTTAACCTGACGGGTCAACCCATTTAACTTGACGGGCCGACCTGTTTAGCCTGACGGACCGACCTGTTTAGCCTGACGGACCAACTCGTTTAAAATGTAAAATTTTTAATTTTTATTTTTAAAATTTTAATGATGTACAGATTTTCGTAAAAAAATTAAAAAGAAAAAAAAAGTTTGTATTATATATATATATATATATATCTATACGATAAGAGCGAATGAGCTTATGATCGCCAGTTTATGTTCCGTTGAAGGTAAAAAAATTTACACGCATCACTTGTCTGTTCTTCCAAGTTCCAACAGAGCACAGGGGCTGATCTTTTCTCTCACTCCAGCTTCTTCCGGTCAAAATTTCTCCTCCCTCCTTGCTTCAGAGCGATTGTTTCTATTCCGGTAAAAGATTCACACCCAGTCGTTTGTCTGTTCTCTTACCAACTGCAAGGGCCAATTTTCTCATACCGTAGCTTATTCCGGTAAATTACAGTTTCTTTGGAACCAATTGTTGTTCGGTTTCTCTTCTTGCTTGTTGTTCTCTACAGGTAAATTACTTACGTACTGGGTTTTCCTTCCTGCAATTGATCTTTTGAATTCTTATTTTCGCTGAATATGGTGTAGGATTTTTAACTACCTTCTACATTGAACTTCTTCTTCGTGGGCTGTCTTGGAGAAAAATCCCAAAGTGTGATGAAAATAGAAAAGGTGGTAAAAAATGGGATGGTTTTTGGTCTGTGAATAAAAATAGGGTAGTTGCATTCATGAAATGCAACTCTACAGATAAAGTTGCATTTACCAAATGCAACTTTATATTTGCACTCGTCAATTTTCTAAATGTTAGATATTAATTTAAAATGTAGTAGTTGCATTCTTCAAATGCAACGTTAAATTTTTTTTTTGTTGTTTTTTTTTCCCGTTTAGTTGACGGAAATTTTGAACTTCACGGAAGGAAGATGAAAATTGCATTCTTCAAATGCAATTTTGTAGAATTTTTTTTTAATCCAGAAAATGTATACACCAAACGAAATAAATTTGGTTTGACACAAAATAAATTTATGTCAAAAATTTAAAAATAAGAAATAAAAAAGAGAAGAATTCCACTAATTCTTTTTTAAAGAGAAATGTAGAGAAAATTCGAGGATTTCGTTTTTAAAGCGAAACGAATACGGGGACTTTGTTTTGTACAGGGGAATCCCGGATTTCATATTTTATTGAGAAAACGAATTTATGGAATTCGTTTTTTGAAGGGAATTTTGTTTTTTTAAAAAAAAGTAGGGAAATGAAATATGTGGATTCAATTTTTTGAAGGAATTTAAGAATATATAGACGTTTAAAAAAAAAATAGACGTTTCAAAAAAAAAGGAATATATATATATATATATAAAGGGTCTTCGTCGTGAATTTAGGAAATAAAAAAAAAAAAAACCCAAAGAGGGATTACCGCGAAAACCAGAAGTGCAGCTCCGGCGACCGATTCTCGCATTCAGCACCGCCGTCTCCAAGCCTAAACCGTGGAAGACGAAGCCTGGCGTTGCCGACCGACCCATCCGATTGACTGCCTCCATTGTATGTCAATTGAAGCATGGCCCGACGGAACCCTAGTTCCCAAAATAGTCGTGTTCCCTGCAATTCCGGCTGACTAAATGATTTCCCCTTCATTTCTTGTGGTTTCTGGTAGACGTCAGCCCTATTGTCCAGTAAGCACATCTAATTCCGACATCCTATTTGAAGTCAGTCCGAACACGATGAACAAGCAGGTTGGCTTAAATTTTTTGCATATTTTTTGCAATGGGTATTCTCATTCATTGAAATCCTATCAGTGATGGAACAACCATTGCTAGAACGTGTCAAAATCCTCATCATTTTGAAATTTGGGGGTAGCTTCCAACGGCAATATGCAGTGTTGTGTTAATACCGAATACATGTTTATAATGCTGCATAAATTTGTGATATTGTAAACATATGTAGGGTATGAGTGAAGAATAAAATTGTTGACTTATTATTGTCCCTTCAAGTAAATTAAGGCAATTAAAGTCATAAAGCAACTTTTTATTGATGTTTTAGGTGTGCCTGATATGGTGACTTCTCCCAAGTATCTCAGTAAAGGTGGCCGGTGGCACTGTGATTGATCTTTGCCAACGACTGTTAGGATTCAGTCCGTCAAGCACAGATATCAATGGAGGCCGTCTGAATTTAGGATGTCTGTCTAGTGCTCTTGATATTAGTCTATCCGATAATGATTCCGATGTTGTTTGCCTTCAACTTGCACGGATTTATATTCTGATACTGCTTGGTGGGTTGTTATTTTCGGAGAGATCTAGTTACCTAATGCCACTATTATATTTACCTCTACTAGAAGATTTAGAGGTTACAAATTCTTATAGTTGGGGTAGTGCAACGTTAGCTCACTTATATCGCAATTTATGTGATGCAACTAAGCCTACAGCTAAAGCCATTGCTGGTCCATTGATGCTACTACAGGTTTGATTACACACTTTTTTTTTAAATTTTTTCTTTTTTTTGAATTTTATTTGTATTCATAATTCATTTTTTCACTAAAATATCTTGCATATTTCAGCTGTGGGCTTGGGAGAGAATGCCTACAATTAGACCAGATCGACGAAATCCTGTTGATAATTTTGCATATCCTTATGGAGCGAGGTATGGAATTTCATAAAATATCAACTATGTTATATTAATTTTTTTGCTCCCTGATTTATTTAATGTTACTGCTGTAGATGGAATGTTCACTTTAGAATTTCAAAAGTCGCTGTGCATGTCTTACCAGCATATCGGGATCAGTTTGAGAGTCTACATTTTGATCAGGTTTATTAGTTCCTTACTTTATTACTTTGAGAATACTTTTACCAGTATTAAATGTTCTTTATTCAATTAACTAAATAGATTTATACACAATCTGTTATTGTAGTTTATATGGCAACCTTATTCTGAGGAAATCCTTCGGGCACCTCCTGCTTCATGCACTGCTGGTCGGGAAATATGGCGATCTGTGGTATATCTGATATGTTGGAATGTTATTGAGCCTCATTTGCCTAATCGTGTTTTAAGGCAATTTGGGTTGAATCAGCCCATTCCTGTGCATAGCTTAATAGATAGATGTAAGGAGTGGCATCAATTAGGTCGTCAAGGTAATTGTAACAAGGATTGGGCTTTGAAACACCGACAATATGTACGTATGTGAGAAAATCGGCACAATTTAGTTGAGACGGGGGATGTCATAGATGATACAATTAATCCATCTTTAGAGTACATCACTTGGTTTAAGACTCGCACAGTAATCCATATTTCCAATCCTAGAAGGGAGGAAACACCTACTGACATTCTCGATCATCGGCATGCATGCATTTTAATTTAATTCTTTTGATAATGTTCGTTTAATTTAAAGCTATCTTTGTAATGCTTACATATGGATGTGGTGTTGCGAATTTATCACTTGTCTTTAAATCATTTGGGTCATATTGGTAGATGCGACTCGAATTGTTGAGATACGAGATTTGGCTAGCAGTTCCTTGCAAGTTGTTCGAGAAGCACACCGTTTAGATATTCAACCTACCCCTCGGCCAAAAAACATTGCATCACCGATTGTCGATTATAGTAGGATTCAGCGAGCACCAGGTATTTTCAGAGGTCGTCGTGGTGGAAGACGGACCAAGCATCGTTCTACATGTACAGAGCATACAGGTGATCATGATATTTATTCTCCACCTTTGATGGCGCATGATAATGATGTGGGAACCGGGCACTGCAGTGATTTGGAGATAGAAGCATCTCAACAGTTTAACACCCCCTTGGAGCATGTGTCGACATCACATACAGTTCCAAGTTCCCAAACACAAGACACGGTAGTTTTTCCTACGTCTACCACATCAAATCAGCGGAATGACTTTCGGAGTCCAATTCATATGGATACTAGCCCAATGCATGAAGGGGAAGCTGAAGATGAAGATGAAGATGTTGACTGTGATGCTGCGTCTCCACCTCTAGCTGCTTCTCCCCCTCGCGCTACCTCTCCTCCTCGAGCTGCCTCTCCTCCTTGAGCTGCCTCTCCTCCTCGACATGTTGCTGCTGGATTGCGTAGATCGAAACGGACAATTAAACCAAAACACATTGTGGATGGTTTTCTAGTGCATGTGTCGACATCACATACAGTTCCAAGTTCCCAACCACAAGACACTGTAGTTTTTCCTACGTCTACCACATCAAATCAGCGGAATGACTTTCAGAGTCCAATTCATATGGATACTAGCACAATGCATGAAGGGGAAGCTGAACATGAAGATGAAGATGTTGAGTGTGATGCTGCGTCTCCACCTCTAGCTGCTTCTACCCCTCGAGCTGCCTCTCTTCCTCAAGCTGCCTCTCCTCCTCGAGCTGTTGCTGCTGGATTGCGTAGATCAAAACGGACAATTAAACCAAAACACATTGCTATTGGTTTTCTGGCGCATGTGTCGACATCACATACAGTTCCAAGTTCCCAACCACAGGACAAGGTAGTTTTTCCTACGCCTACCACATCAAATCAGCTGAATGACTTTCAGAGTCCAATTCATATGGATACTAGCACAATGCATGAAGGGGAAGCTGAACACGAAGATGAAGATGTTGAGTGTGATGCTGCGTCTCCACCTCTAGCTGCTTCTACCCCTCGAGCTGGCTCTCCTCCTCGAGCTGTTGCTGCTGGATTGCGTAGATCGAAACGGACAATTAAACCAGTCCTATGCGGAACACATGGAAAACTTGGTCGTCATAAGTAACTGAGGTATGTAGTGCCATACTGTTATCTTACTTAGTACGTATTAAATCCTCTTTAATACGTTAGACAAACAACTAATCTTCTGAATTATTCAAGAATTAAGTACTATTGTACGAGATGTAGTAAATTGATTAATCGATGACTTGATAAGCTGTAAATAGTTAGTTAGCAAGACATGTGCAAGCATGTGATAATTTGAAAAGAAAGGAAAAGAGATTGTCACTGGATTTTTCTTTATGGATTTTGCCAATGCTTATTTTTTTATGCAATGCTTTTTTTTAAATTTTATTTATGCAATGCTACTTTAAATTGGACGCAAATGTATGGTTGTCAAATCCTTTCAGGATGAATGTTTGATTTTGGCTATAACTGAAAACTACTTGTTCTCCTATGAAATAAACAGAATGTGTACTTATTGGTTCACTTGATACAAGCTCTATGAAATGTTTCTGAAGTGGCTCCTTTTGGTGCAATTTCATACGGCCTCAGACAGAGCTGTCTTTAAGCATTTTTCTTGCTTTCTTATGATGTTTGCCTTTGTTTTGCTAGTTTTGCAGCCTGTTGTATATAGTTAACTAGGCTAGTTAGCCAGGTCAGGCAAATGAAAGATTTGAAAGTTGTGTTAGGCTTTTGACTATTGAAAACGACATCTTTTAACATGAAAGTCCAATGCAGATTGCAGAACAACTTGTGTTCACAGCATGTATGCAGTCTTACTTGGAGTACTTGGAAGCTGTCCCTTGGGTAGGGGAAGAGGAAGAAGATGAAGTAGTTACTTCGGTTTTACGCCTACAAGGCGAGGGAATTGGAGTTACCCCAGTCTTGAAACGGGTATCATCACACATTACAAAGCCCCAGTCTAGAATGTTGCTGCTTTGTTTTTTGGAAACGGGACTGTGTGATTCGGTTTCATGATTTATGGAATTCTGGCTGCTGGAATGCAGTTTTGAAGGCTGAACGATTGGAATTTGGGCTGATTATTGCTGGCTCGGACCAGTTTGGGCTTCCTTGGAAATCTGTGATACTTGATTTTTGCATTTTGTTTGCTGCGAGGGAGTTTGGACTGCAATTCGAATGTTGCAATTTGTTTTTGTGCTATTTATTGCTGAATTGTGGGGGAGTAGATTTCTGGATTTTCAGAATATGTGCTGCAATTTGGGATAATTCGAAGTTGTTCTGTTCTGGACATTAATATCCTCTACCTGTTTTGTTTTCTGGAAATGGATTAAATGATTCTGCATTTGGGTCGTTTTGGGGCTTCTTTGGATTGATGAATTGTGAATTAGAGATGGGACTTATGGTTGTCGGTTAAGATTGGTCTAACGGGTACAATCTTGAAGATTCTATAGGTGCTGAATTATCTCAATTCAGTCTTTGTTTTAGTGTATTTGCAGAGGCTATTCATGTTTCCTCTTCATGGGTTGTACTTTCCTGTACATAGCAAATGCTTCTTTAGTTTTAAAAAGAGTAAATTACATTTCTGTTTTGTAATTTTTGGTCCTCTTATATGTAAAAGCTAGGAATTGTTTTGTTCAATTAAATTAGAAATTTAAACTTCTCCTTAATCCCCTTTCATACATTTATCTCGCAGACATAAGGTATCATTTATGTGTTCTTTCTGACATAAGGGATTATTACACGTTATGACACGCATGGATGAGTGGAAGGAACCGTTCGCATATCAAAGATTCTGCTTGACACATGTGAGGAGTAATGTGACCAAGAAATTTAGAGATGCAAAACTGAATAAATTGGTTTGGTCCCTAGGTTGTACTACCCAGGTTAACTAGTAACTAATGTAATAGAAGTAGTAAATTGCTTAATCGATGACTTTATGAGAATATTGTCTTCAAGATTAACTATTTTTTTTTTTACACCAACTGTCTATATTGATAGGTATAAAAAAATTATCGGGGACAATGGATATATTGAGCTTTTATATATATATATATAAGACCCTACTTAAAAATCCTAAACCCATCTAATACTTTAATTGGATGGTAAAAAGTAACATAAAGAATTTCTTATGCAACAATAATATTTTTAATTTGAGAAATGAGAAATGAGAAGGAAAAAAAATTTAGATACATCTTTTTTCATTTCTTAGTACAATATTTTATATTTATAATAATAAAATTAGATATGTATAAATTTTAATCAATTTTTAAAAATAATGTTAAAACATAAACTATAAAACTTGCATTTGACAAATGCAAGCACACGTCCACAGAATACCCCCCCTGAATTTCTGTAAAATTTTAATTTAAAATATGATAATTTCCACAGTTGCATTTGCCAAATGCAACTCCCATCTCTTAAGAATGCATCTAACATTCTGTAAACTTCCGTCAATTTTGATGGCACCACTCAATTATTTAATTTTAAAATTTTTTTTTTTTCAAAGTTGCATTTACATAATGCAATTCCAGTATTTTAAATCAATATCTAGTAAATAAGTAATTAAGAAGTGAAAATATAACATTGCATTTGAGAAATGCAACTTCATTTATAAAGTTGCATTCTGCAAATGCAACAACCCTATTTTTTTCCATAGAACAAAAAACATCCCATTTTTTACCACCTTTTTCATTTTCATCACATTTCGGGATTTCATTCGCTGTCTTGCACCTCTGTTACCTTTAATTTCTCTGTTTTCATTCACCTTTTTTTCCCTTTCCTTCAGGCTCTGTTCTTTTCCATCCAATTACAGAAAAAGTATCACTTTTTTTTCAAAAATATTACACAAAGAAATAACATCATTTTTACTAAATTCACAATTCAAATTTTAAAATTCCCTCTAAATCCTCACTCACATAAATTAAAAAAAAACATAATCATTACACTTTTTCTTCTATTTCCTACACAAATTTCCAAAAGAAATTTCTTCCAAAACAAATTTTTTTCCCAACTAAATTTTTTTTAACTAAGTTACTAAGAGAACAGAGCCAGAATACAGTTGTATGTATATATTTACTGTTGCAAGTCAACTGTTTGATTTTTTGTCTGATAGGGATGCAATATCATGAAAGACATGTATCTGACTAAATACTAATATTTCATAGCTAAACTTAGTGCGGCTTGCTTTCTTTGATCTCAATTATGTTTCTTACTGTTATTGCTTTTCTTTAATCTCAATTCGGTTTTTCAATTTGACGGGACACTTTTTACTGTTGGACTACTATATCTTTTGTGTTCAGAAATCATAAGAATACTGCTTTGTAGCCTTCCTTGTCGTTTGAGTGATGTATCTGTAACGCAAGTATTGATTCTTAATACCTTTTCCTTCTAATTGTTTTTAATTATCTTAATTGATTGATGTGAAACCCGCTACAATAAGTAGGCTCTATATAACTATTTTCCTTTTTCTTCCCCTGCTGTATAGGTCTCTTAAGTAAGAACTAAACATAATAGCACCTGGGATTGTCATCAATTTCTTATTCTAAATTTATGTGTAATATTCTATTTTATCTACAAATCCTTTACCTTGTTCTGTTGAATCTGGGTTTATGTGGTATAGGGTTCATATCAACAAGAAGAGTGAGAATGAAATGTTTTCAAAAACTGCTCAGTAAGTGGAAGACTTGATTCCTAGATTCTCTTTAAGTTAACATATGGAAATCCCATCCACTAAATTTGCAACAGTTGTATGTAGGGGTCCATTTACCTAACATACTTTAAATCAAGTTTCAAAATTCAATAAACACATTCAATTTTTGATTGGCAGTCCATTATTGTTGGAACATTTGGTTTAGTTTATCTACCTCATAAAGGGAAACAGAGTGCTTCACTTGATAGAATAATTTCTGATCATACCTATACTTCATATGTCTGTACGAATACCATTTCAAGCATTATTAACCCCACCCAAAGCATACAAGTGATTTGAATCAGCAAACTTTTTAAGTCAATTACAAATTTGGGATAACCATTTTATCCATCCTTCTATTGGATTTCCTATGTTGAGAATTTAAAGATTTGAGATGATGAGTATTAAGGAATGTGATGAAATATGGGCTTAATATCCGTAATTTATTTGCTGCCTCACTCTAATTCAATCAGGGAAGAGACAATAGGAGAAGAAATGGGAACAGTAAATAGCAATGTAGCCAAATAATCTTAATTAAGAATTGACATGTAGGACTTTTGTTCATTGATATTGTTACTCCCCTTTATATTAGAAGAGGAATCCACCATTACCAGAACTAGAGTCAGTTATGGATACATGTGAAGTTGTGCCCCATCTGGTTATCATCCTTGAGATTAATTTCTTAATCCATGATTTGCTTTGACCTGTGAGTGGCTAAAGGAAGAATGATTTAATAATGATGGACAATTGAATGCAAGTGAGGATAGGTTCTCATCGAATCCTTTGTTTGCCTAAATCCAATGGGCATCGAATATGAAAGTTCCGTATTTAGAATAGGATGAATACTTCTGATGGGTGGAATATTGTTGCTTCGTTTTATCTTCAAATGACTTGTTGTCAGGATGATAATTTCACAGCAACATAAAACCTTATGCTTCATTGATTACTTTTGAAGATGTCATCTGCATTTATGCCCACAAAGTATCTATCTATCTACGTTGTAGTTAATTTCTTTCATTTACTACGTTGAAATTCAGCATGGATGGTTTTCCTTATGTATTGGACATGAATAGGTGAGGTTATATTTATTCAATACATAAGAGTCATTTATCCACTTGCTGCCAATATAGATAATTTGCAACTAAGATCCTGGCTTCCTTCCTGTCAATGGTAGCAGTACCTGATTGTTATATAATCCTAAGATCTGAAGCTATCTTTTCAAACTCTGTTAAATATTACTATATTATACTGTCTAACTTTGATTGTGATGAAAACCTTTTCTTCCATTAAAGAGTCGAAAAACTCTTTCTTGTAAGACCTTGTGGGTAAAGTAATCCTGCTGATATGCATTATCAGATTTTTAAGACCTTAGTGAAATTAGGTATTGAACTCAACAATGTCACCACAAACTTACTCTTTAGTTATTCCTAACAAAAGATTCAATATGAACCTAATCTAGCTCTCATCCTAGAACTTCATTTATGAAGACAAAAGGCACAGAATATATTATCTTTTAACAAGGGGTTGAACATGATCAAAGATTCCTTCATAACATATAATCTTTGGGTTACTTCTCTGAATTTTTAATTTTTATTTTTTTCAGTAGGACTGCTTGGCTTTTACTACTATAAAATTGTCGCGCTCCATTAACTCTTTCTCAATCAATTGGAGATCAAGTTCTCCCAGTGGAGCACCCAAAAGGTAAGCTTTTTGGTTATTGTTGTAGGATATGCCATCTGTATTATTCCTGGTTGTTCTTTAGTGTTTTCCAATTCTGCTTTCCTTTGTAATATACGTATTAGAGGTTGTGTGTAGGTTATTTCGTTTTAGAGTTAGAAACAAGAATAGGAATATCTAAATTTCCAAATTTTAGTTTGTTTTGTTGCTCACTCCAAAGATAATGCCACGCAAAAGAAAAGAAAGCATGTCAGAAACAGAACAAAACAAGAAAGGTTCCACAGCCTCTAAAAGAAAATACACCTCTCTTGAAGACCGTAGAGAAGCAAAAAATTATCGAGTTAGACAGAAAAATCAAATAAAACCCATGAGTATGGTTGGTAGACACACTGTTAACGTTGACCCATTAAAATATGTAGTAGGTACTCCTGATTTATTACCTGATGCACCAAACTGTAAAATTTGTGATGCAAAGCATATTTACTTAGAACCACCGGCATTCTGTTGTTCTTTAGGAGAAATAAAACTATTACAAACGGAGATGCCTCAAGAATTGGTAGAACTATATCTTGGCAACCCTGAAAATGCTAAAGAATTTATGGATCAATTAACACCACAAAGTGGTGAAAAACCAAAAAACCTTCAACTATATTTTTTAGACACAGAACATGAGATTTTCAATTGCCCATCTATTAGTTCAAAGTTTAATGATGCCCTTGTGAAAAAATTGATTCATATTTTGGAAATAAATCCATATGCTAACTTCTTTCGAAGTCTTAATAACATTGATGACCTAAATGATTATAAAATTGCTTTACAAGCTGATCCAATGTTTGACCAACGTGTTTTTAATAAGCCTATTGTGTCCCAAGTTGCTGGAATGTGGTTAGAATCTAATGAAGAACAACAAAGTACGAGTCAACATATTCAAGTTTACCCAAATGATAGTCGTACTCAAATTATTAAGAATTATTTTGGTTGTTATGATCCAATGCAATATCCTCTCATATTTCCAAATGATGAACCTGGTTGGCATCGAGCAATTGAGAGGCTTGATCCAAGAGAAAAAAGGACTATACCCAAAAGAACATGTGTTGGGGAGACCATTAGTGATATACGAAATTACACAAATACGGATGATTTCTTACAATCAGAAAATCAAAGTAATTTTTTAGAAACAAAAAAGAATAATCAAAGGATAAATGTATCATGTCGTGAGTATTATTGCTATAAGTTACAAATCAGAGAAAATGATAAATCATTTCTTCTACGTATTGGTAGGCCTTTGCAACAATACATTGTAGATATGTACATCAAAATTGAAACATCAAGATTAGAGTTTTATAGACATGGAGATGTGCAAAATTGTCTACGGAATGAAGTTTATCGTGGTTTACTAGATGGTATTGCACCAGGTTGTCATGTAAGTGTTGATGTTGGTAACTGTATAATATTATCTACATCTTTTATTGGAGGACCTAGAGATATGCGTAAAAAGTATATGGATGTTGTAGCATTAGTACAGAGATATGGAAAACCAGACATTTTTTTAACAATAACTTCAAATCCAAATTGGCCAGAAATAAAAGCGTTGTGTTTACCTTCTGATGAAACACAAAATAGACCAGATTTGATAGCTAGGGTATTTCGTGAGAAACTTGAAGTGTTAAAAAGTGAATTGTTTAAAAAGAAGATTTTTGGTGAGATAATTGCTTATACTTATGTCGTTGAATTTCAGAAAAGAGGTTTACCACATGCTCACTTCTTGCTTATTTTGAATCAAGCATCAAAAATGTTTTCACCTGAAGCATTTGATAGAATTGTTTGTGCGGAATTACCTAATCGAGATATTGATCCATATTTGTTTTCATTAGTAGTAAAACACATGATGCATGGACCTTGTGGTTCTCTTGATCCAACATGCCCTTGTATGAGAAAAGGTTCTTGTAAATTTAATTACCCCAAAGATTTTGCATAAACCACTAAATTTGGAATAAATTCATATCCAATATATCGTCATCAAAATAATAATCATTATGTTACTATTAGGGGTTCGCAGCTTGACAATCGATGGGTTGTACCTTATAATCCATATCTTTTGGCTAAATTCAATTGTCACATTAATGTTGAAATATGTTCAACTATTCAAGCTATAAAATACATTTACAAATATATTTACAAAGGTCACGACAGAATTTGGTACACATTAGTTGCAAAACAAGGCGATCCTATAATTGATGAAATTAAAAATTTCCAATGTGCAAGATGGATTTCACCTCCTGAAGCAGTTTGGCGAATTTTTAGATTTGATCTTAACAATGTACATCCATCTGTAATAGGTCTACCCATTCATTTAGAGAATGAGCAACCGATAACTTTTCCTGCTAATCAATCATTACACAATATTGCTAACAATCCTATGTTTAGAAAAACTATGTTAACACAATTTTTCTACATGAATAGAACTAATGATTATGCTAAGAACCTAAATTGTTTGTATGTTGAATTTCCAGAGTATTTTATTTGGCATAGTGATACAAAAGAATGGGAACCACTTAAAAAACGAGAAGTAATTGGTCGAATCTTTAGTTGTCACCCATCTGATGGAGAAAAGTTCTATTTAAGGTTACTATTGATGCACATTAGAAAACCAATTTCTTTTAAAGACTTAAGAACACTAAATGGAATTTTTTTTTACACATAAAGAGAGGCTGCACAAATGTTAGGATTAATGGAAGAAGATAGTACTACTGAAATGTGTATTCAAGAGGCTGCTGCCTATTTAATGCCTGCTGCTCTACGACAATTATTTGCTACTGTGCTTGTCTATTGTAATCCGAAAAATCCCAAAGAATTATGGTTAAAATTTCAAGATTTTCTGTCGGAAGATTTTAAACAAGATAAAACTCTTAGCCTCAATGTAATTAGACAAAAAGTTTTAGACGCTGTTGCTTACCATCTTTACTCAATGGGGAAAAAATTAGAGGATTTCTTTCCTAATGATTTACAAGTGAATTTTTCTGATAGCTTCACAAAAGAATTAAAAACTAAACAAAACGTAATTATACCCAATGAAGACCTTCTAGCTATTGAACAATTAAATGAAGACCAAAGATTTGCTTATAATCGAATACTATACCATGTCAATAAGAACTTACCAAAGGCTTTTTTTGTTGATGGTCTTGGAGGAACCGGAAAAACATTTTTATATAGAGCGCTTATTTGCTACAATAAGATGTACTTGTCATATTGCGCTTGCAACAGCTACTTCAGGGGTAGCAGCATCCTTAATTCCAGGGGGATGCACTTCACATTCAAGATTTAAAATTCCTTTAGATGAAATTGATTCTAAATCTTGCAACGTAAGTAAACAAAGTAGTCTTGCTCACTTGTTGAGAATAGCGAAACTGATAATTTGGGATGAAGCTACAATGGCAAAACATAGTATCATTGAAAAATTTGATGAAATGTTGAGAGATATAATGAACTCACATGTTATCTTTGGTGGCAAAATTATTGTATTTGGTGGTGATTTTCGTCAAACATTGCCAATTATTCTGAAAGGTACCAAAGATGATATTATAGATGCTTCCATTGTCATGTCACCTTTGTGGAATCAATTTGAAATGCTGAAACTTAAACAAAATATGCGAGCATTACATGATCCTGACTTCTCATCCTATTTATTGAAAATTGGTGATGAAATTGAAAAGACTAATGAAAAAAATGAAATTGAAATACCATCAAGAGCAAACATTTCTTTTACTAATGATGTTGCATCATTAGATACATTAATAGATATGGTATTTTCAAATATTACTGATGGCAATTTTGATATTTCCTTATTTGTAATTAAAAGAGCCATACTTACCACAAGAAATGAATTTGTTCATGAAATAAATGATGTTTAATTGATAGAATTCCAGGTGAAGAAACTGTATATTTCAATTGTGATGAGAACACAAGTAGTTGTATTCTACCAGATCAACAAGAATTGTTTCATTCTTTGACTCCTCAAGGCCTTCCCCCTCACAGACTAACTTTAAAAATAAATGCACCAATTATATTGCTTAGAAATATTAATCCAACTAAAGGACTTTGTAATGGCACGCGTCTTATTTGTAAAGGTTTTAATACAAATGTCATTTATGCTGAAATTTCAGTTGGCACATATGCAGGAAAACCTGTCTTTATTCCACATATTACATTAGAAGCTCCACATGATAGTTTCTCATCCATTCCATTCAAAGAAAACAATTTCCAATAAGGTTGTGTTTTGCAATGACGATTAATAAAGCACAAGGTCAGACTTTGGATTTTGTTGGTATTTATTTGAAAGAACCAGTATTTTCACATGGTCAACTTTATGTTGCATTATCAAGAGCAAAGACTATGGCTCAATTAAAAGTTCTTATTAGACCAACAACACCATTACTACAAAGTACTAATTCTACAAAAAATGTTGTCTACCATGAAGTTCTAATGGCTGCTAATACTAGCTAAATTTTATCCAATTACTAATCCAGGTACAACTCTTCTCTATATATTTTGTATTCTGTTCTATCTATTAACTATGAAAAATCCACACTTATATTATTTCACCTAATTCCTTGCTATTGTTTCAGTTTGTCTTACACTTTATCTCAACAGATTGTAAAATACTCGTGGAATAGATAGTTGGAAAATTTGATATCTTCTTCCAAATAGACTTCACACCATACATTATTGGAAACTTCAAGGTTGGAAAATCATTCTTCTCTTGCATCTATTTTTTGGTTCAATGAGCAGCTTCAACCATGTGAAAGCTTCACTCTATCATCACAGTAAGTTTTATAAGTTGCTTCTGAAAGTTGCTAGCGAAATTTATCAGAATTTAATTAGTTGCAAGACCTTATCTTTTACTCTCAGGTGCCTTGCTACCACTGTGCTGCTTTCTTTCAGCTAGAAAAACAAAGCTTTCTTTTTCTATTATTGGCCTGCGCTTTCTTATTAATAGCTTTGATTTAATTTCCTACAAACAACATCTTACTATTATTTATTTTCAGTTTTTTTTTCATTATTTTGTTAGGATTCTTGGTTCAATATGGGTTTTCTTAAAATTTAATATATGTGATTGTATTTTTGTAAGTGTTGACTCTATGACTCTGTATCTTGTTGCTTGGAAGACAATCCAAATATGTTATATGATGTTTTCACAATCATCTATATATTAGTATAGTGATTTGATTTGATTTAGTTTGTTTTTCAGTGTAAAGAAAAATAGCTGCATGGATTCTAAGCTTAAAATGGAAAATTTTGGTGCGAGACCAGTTATAGTGCTGATTTTTTCCTTTAGTTGAGCATAAGGCTTCAGGGAAAATGTGTGCTTCTGTGATTCACCTCTTAACTTTGATACAATGGAATTGTTTCACTAGTTTTGGAACTCACCTTTTAGTGACTGGTATTGATCTTGATGCATGTATTAGCTTTATTACCAGAGACAAAGAGAGGCAGCGCCTTGTTAGCTAAGGGAAACACAAACTTTGAGTAAGATAATATTCATCTTTCAGTTCCAGTTTATACTTTTTTAGGCTGAGAACCTAATGCAATTTTACAAGCTTTATTAAACTAATAGTAAAGAACTTTGCAAACCTGATTGAATTGATAGGATGACACAGCTGCGCTGATCCCTTTGGTTAATGATGTCAACGAAAACTAATGGGAAAACTGGATACCGAAGTTGAGTACAATGATTCTGAGAGGATAAATTAGCAGCCCAAGCTGATTAAAAAATGAATATGTAAAGGATAACATATTGTTTCTGACTTGGAATTTGTACTTTTAATTTGCTCAGGCTTGGATTATCTGGATGGCAATCACTACTTTCTATTCAATTTCTTGTTTTATGCATTTTTTATGCAAACTTAATGTAGGTGTGATGAGGAAGATACAATCGAAGGAATGAATAATGCTTCAAAATGATATAAATTGGAAGATGGGCTCGTACCTCTACTATTACAGCTATCTCTTACCCAATTCTTATTCAGGTACAAATTTTGGCTGTATAGATTCAAAATTTTAATTGCATAAAAACAGTTGCTAAAAATTACGGTGCATAATTGCATAAGTAAAGCAATTACAATATCAGCTGGGCCAGCATGTGATTGAAGTGATAGTGAAAGGGTGCTCTCTTGTTTCTCTTGGTTTAATTTCACATGGTTTTATTTGAGGTCAATTTAAAGTAAGGAAATTTGGATTGTAAGCTTTTGTTACTGTTATGGATTTCTAGAATAAAAAGTTTGTCTACTTCTTTGGGTGTTAATTATAATAAACTGAGGGTTGATTGTTTTCTAAACAAGCAAAAGTAATATCTACTTTCAGCAAATTTTAGTAATATCTACTTTGAGGAAACAAGTTGAACTTGAGTCTTTAAGAACACGTACTATCACCTTTGACACAGTTTTAGCAGTACTAAGTATGATTGCCTTGTACAGTCTATTCTTAAAAATGTCTTGGACCTAGTTTTCATTGACAGTTTGAAATAGTTTAATGAAATAGAGTTTAACATGACTGTAACAATGGTCCAAGTTTTTTCTCAACTCTCTCTCTTTTGCAGTTGCTTCCATTTGGGAGTTTCCCCAATTCAAAACCAGTTACGACTTTTGCTCCTTAGATTCTCACCAATTTGTGCAAACAACTGGATAAGTTGTTGTACATTTCTTTTCAAATTGGGAAACAGTAATGGCCTTATGTGTTGAGTTAAAAGCTATTTAGATTTACATCAGCTGTATGGAAATGAGAAAAACATTTTTTTTTTTTTTGGGCTATTATTCCAGTATTATTCATGTTTTACAAATGTATTTGTCAAGCATAAATTCAAACATCACCACTAAAGAAGAAGTACATCCAGATGCATAAGGATTAAAAAATTTAACTCATTTTCTATAACATTTGCAATATGTGAAGTTTCTTTAATGAAATAATTTTAAAATTGTGTTCACATACTAGGTTCACTAGATTTTAAGATATAAAAGGTCTTAGTTAATAAATACCTAAATTTGAGCTTTTGGTGAGTTTTTGTTTATGTTTTATTCTGTCTAATACTGCTACAAGAGCTACAATTGCTGCATGCCAACTTTGCTTCTTGCTCTGATAGTGATAATAGTGCTACAAATCTTCCCATTGGTTGGTTTTCCAATTTGTAGGCACACACGACTTCTCCCTTAATAGGTTAAACATTTCTGTAATACCCCTCCGCATTACCCTCTATGAATGTTCAAGCTATTAATAATGAAATTGGTTTGTTGTGGGAATAGATGAGACTTCCATTCACTTTCTTAATTGCTGACAATTCCAACCTTTTAGAAATCTTGCATTCTGTCATGATTAATGCTTCTTATAGCACAACTATTCATACTTATTGCTAGCTTGCTCCTTGCTTTTGATTTGCATGTAGCTGGAGGATATAATTCACTAATGACAGAAACGTTTATAGTTGCAAAACAATTTTGAGCATCATACGCTTTTATCAACTTCACAAGTTGTAGAGAGTATTGCTTTAATGCAGTGTACATCTACAAATCTGAGCCATTGTCTGAATAATTTTTTATACATTTTGCCATTGCAGGCTATGAGGGAAATCTGTGAACTTGTTTCTTTTCGCAAATGAAGAAAAGCAGAAAATGAAATTACTAATATTGTTTTCATAGGACGAAAACATTCTTTGGTTCTTCTACCTCAGTGAAGGACTAAATAGACATTCTTTGTATAATGAATGATGATCTTCCTGTAGAAAAACTGGTAAACGAAGCTATCATTTGTGATTCTATAAGAGCTTCCTTTGTTAGAAGCTGCTAAGTTGGAGAAATTTAACAAGCAGTATTCAGTGAATTATCTTTGTACAATATATTCCAATTATTGTGTCTATTTAGATGTTTAAATTCTTGCGGGTTTGGTCCAGGCAAGGACTGCACAAAGTGCAGTATACCAACACTAGTATATATAAAAGAGGGGATGCATGTGCGTGGAGGTGTAGCAATTAGGTAAGGAAAAGAGAGTAAAGAAACCGTGGCGAGAAAACAGAGAGAAAAAAATAAATAAATAAAATGGAGGGTATGTCTGTACTTGACCCGCGGGTCAGAAGATCAAAAACTAAAACTGACCCGCGCGTGGGTCAGTTAGCTATAAATTATAGCTGACCTGCGGGTTACTACAAAAAATTGTAACCCGCGAGTTGACATTGACCCAACCCAACCCGTTAAGTACGAGTCAAATTTAATCCGTGACCCATTCAACCTAATCGGACAGGTTAAAAAGGCGGGCTGGTTGACGGGTCAAATTGCCACCCCTATTCGAAGATATCATACTTAGTTGGAATTGGACACACCCCTATTGTTAAGAAAAGCATCATCCAAGATCTTTGAACCATTTGTTAGAGAAAAAACTTCATAAGAACTCTATTGCGGAATAGAACGGTAGAAAAAGGAACACACAAATTTAACCTGGTTTAATTCACATGAATAACTCAATGTTCCATTCAGATTGAAAATTAAATAATAGATGAGTTATTCTTTGTATGTTTTCTCTCTCTCAACAATCAAAGCCTTTTCCACTCAATTCCGTTCTAACCTACATACAACTCTCTTTATCTAGCACTCTCTCTGTGTAGAATGAGATTTGTCTGTCATCTGCCCTATTACAAACCACCTATGTTTATAATAAAATTAGTGAAACTCTATTGGACTTAGTTTCTCAACCTTTTCAGAATTAGAAAGTCAGGCACATCACTAATTGTACTATAATTTTGAGGAGATACATCAATAAAATATCCCCCGACTCAAAGTTCTATGTATAACGACATAATTAGAAATTGAGAAATATAATTTACCTAATGAAAATTATGTTTTCGCCACATCTAGGCACATATCTCACATCTACCAATTTGTTCACAACATCATTGTAGGTCTTGAGACGTGCAATACCAACACCAACAATCTTAATCATCTGACCATTCTTAATGTACAGTGATGTGCCCAAAATCTCCATCAACCTGTAAAATATTAGAATGAAATCTATCTCTATATATGTATCTATACGCTATACAATCCATCACCCAACCTGAGCTTTTTGGCTCAGTATCCTTCATTATAACCAACTCATCATCACACCCAATATTTGCGTTTGCGGAGTCGTCAATTATATAACTAAAACGTCATTTATTTTGTAAATTATTTCTGCTTCTAAATTTTATTTATTTTTTTTAAATTGGAGAGAGTATATCAACATATCACATTATTCTCGTATTTTTATTAATAATGTGTATGTACCCACATAGATAGAGAGTTATAACCAACTTATGTCCCACATTTTCCATTAATTCCAATCTTTGAATCACAACAATCAGAACCTATCCATCACTCATCAGTTCAAATAGGGTAATTATGCAAGTAAGTGAGAAACTCCCATAAGTAATACCTCTCTTTGGAAACATAACAATTAATCTTTCAACAACCCATGATCAGTTCAAATAGGCAGGAACCAGCACAAAGGTAGAAAACGCCAAAGAAACTCCGCGGAAAGGAAAATGTCATCCTCTTTCAACTCCATGAACAAAATACTCATCATTATTGTCTTTGTTTCTTGCCTAGCAAAAGCAGACATGGTCGATAACGCTTGCTCCCATAATATCATCGACCCTGAGTTGACCATCGTTCTTCCACAGCAAACCTTCCAACCCTGGCTCAAATCGGGAGCGATCTAGCACAATCTCATACCAGTCAGCTGAAACTTTTTGCTGAAGTCGCTCAAGGAAAACGCAACTGATCCAGAACTAAAACTGTTCAATTTACAACTTTAACCAATGCGACAGCGCTCTGAAGGCGAAGGACTATCATACTATGGGTTTTCAGGGTTTCGTTCGCCATGGAAGGACCAAAAACCTGTGATTAAAGTTTCGGAGGGTCAACACCATGGCCAGAACCCGAGCGGCTTGAGCAATTCAGCAAGCAAGTACAGACGTTGTGCAATGCTATCGTAGATTCTAGCAGTGAACTACAACGCTAAGTAATATTACTGGCATTAATTAAATCAATTATAGAAATAATTTTAGCTATATATAAATGTATGTTAATTTTCTTCATCATCATGATGGAAATTATGATGAGTTAATCGGTTGGACTGTTTTCTTCTTGTTTTTTCAAGAAGACAGTTGTACCGGAGGATGGAGCATTTCCTGTTGAATTAATTTGTGAAGTAGCCATAAATTCAAACAGGAGAATACATAATTTTTTTTTTTTTTTTTTTGTGTGTGTGTGTGCTTATTTTAACTAGAGAATTACAATATTTACATGCTGCGCAACTAATTCCTCTTCTTTTTTGGATTACAACAATCAAAAATATCATCGATCGCTTGAGTAAATATATAAAATTTACCCAAAATGTAGAGGTGGCAATTGGGAGGGAAAGGGAGGGAATTGGGAGGGAGTTTATTGGGTGGGAAATTATTGGACAGAGGTAATTAATTACCCATATAATTTTAATGTTGGGAGAGATTGGGATGGAATGAGATTTAAATTTCCCAAGTCCCATTGGTAACTTAATAATAGGGATCTCATTAAGTTCCCATTTAATTATCATTAATTACCCAAATCAATGCACCTTGAGTTTTTTTACCAATTTTTTTGTATTCTTTTTTATAATTTAATTAGTATTTACGTTTAATTATTAATTACTGTTCACATTTAATAATTTAATTAAATTATTTTATTTATTTATTTTTTTGTTTGTCATTTCTCTCTTTTCTTTTCCTTGTCATTTCTCTCTTTTTTTTTCCTCATTTATTTCAGTTATGACTAATTAATTAATATATATATATATATATATAATATAAAAAAAAATTTGAGGGGGAAAATATATAATATAATATGTGTGTGCGTGTGTGTGTTGTGTGTGTGTGTGTGTGTGTATTTGTGTGCGTGTTAGTGTATATATGTGTATATGTGTGTGTGTTTTGGTCGTGTGTGTTGTGTGTGTTTTGGTTGTGTGTATATATATATACATAGGATACTATTTTTTGGATCGATTTTTACTTGCCAATTTATTTTTGTAAGGAAAAATATTTAAAATTTAACTACCTCTTAAATTAAATTTATATGAACGTGTTTGGTCAACGGGTCACGACCCATTTTGACCTGAGGGACCGATCTATTTAACCATAATTTATCAATTTAATTTTATTTAAAAAATTTGTTACTTAAAATTGACGTTATTTTTTAATTTTTAGATAGATTTGACTCTTGACTCATACGATCCGTAACTGGTGTAATCCCAAACAACTAGTTACATTAGATTATATATATATATATATATATATATATAAATCAAATAAGTGAATAAAGAAAACTGAAAAATAAAATAAAAAAACTGAAACAAATTGACAAAATAAAAGTAAAAGAAATCATTTTAAAATGTGAAAAAAATTAACAAGGGATTAATTGGAAAAAAATGAGTCCCATTTGGGTATCAATTATAGACCCAATAATATGTTCCCATTGGGTCCTAATGGGTACTTATATCCTCCCATCAATTTCCATTTCATGTTAATTTCTCTCCTAACCAATACCGAATGGGAAAAAATAATGGGAATTTCTCTCCCAAAAAATGTGATTCTATTGGACACCCAATGGGATTGAGAAAAATTGCTAGCTCTACCAAAATGTAATCTTTCCAATGATCCAAATCAATGAGAAACTGCCATAATTAATCCCTCTCTTAGCAACACAACAATCTAAATCTTGTCATTAATTAACCATCCATGATCAGGAGCTAGAACAAAGCTTTTGAACGCCAAAGAAAAAAGAAATCCATGGAAAGGAAAATGGCATTCTTTCATCGCAACTCCACAAACAAAATACTCATCATCATCTTTGCTTCTTTCTTATCTTTTTCAAAAAGATCATTCCTATTTCCTACTAAAAGCAAAAGCAGACTTGATCGATGACATTTGCTCCCGCTCACTCACCGCCCCTGCATTCTGCCGAACAGCCTTTCGTTCCGACTCTCGTTCCTCCACAGCAGACCTTTCAACCCTAGCTCAAGTCGGGATCGATCTTGCACAATCTTTCACGAAATCGTCGGTAACTTTGTTGAGGTCGCTCAAGGAAGTGCCTCAAGATGATCCAAGGCTAAAAGTGACATATGATTCTTGCATTGAAAACTACGTCGTTTCCAGTGACAGCCTTGACCAATGCGCCAGCGATCTGAAGAAGGACTATCCAGCTCTGGGTATTCATGCTATGGCCGCTTGGGGCGGACCTAAAGTCTGCGATGGCAATTTTGGAAATCCGGCGCGGGGTCCGCCACCGGAACCTCGGCCCCGTAAGCAATCCAGCAACCAAGTACAGGCGTTGTGCGCTGCTATCGAAACTATTTCTGGAAAACTACAAGGCCAAATAATATACTAGCATTAAATTGGCTTGATAATTAAAGAAATAAATAATTTTAGCTAATTATGTATGTATGTTTTGTTCATCATGATCACGAGATAAAGAAGATTATGATAAGTTAATCCGTTCGACATTTTCTGTTTTTTAGTTTGATGTTTGCCAATTTGGTTAATGGTTAGTTGATTTCTCTTTCCCAGTCGAAACCGCCAAATGCTTTCTTTTAACTATTAAGAGTTAAGAAAAAAGAAAAGGAAAATATTTGGAATTTCATTAGTTGAATTAATTAAAATTTAGATTTTTCTTATTTTTATTGCTGATTATATTGAAAGAAAAAAATACGCGTATCAAATTTAGTTTATTATGTATTGCGTATTGAGTTTCGTTGTTTGGTGTATTAAGTTTAAACTATAACACATATATATATCACGATATGTTTAAAAAAGAATTATGGTTTATATTAATTGTACCAAATTTAGCATTTAACATATCACCTCCAACTGTTATGAGACTCTTCTACAAATTAAATTTAGTGTTAAATATAGTACTTTGAAAGGAAGCAAAGAGACTTTACTAGGTCAATAGATCAACGTTATGACTAGAATAATTAGTGTCAGAAATACAAATTAATTTTGTCCATGCAAATTTGTTCCGATTTGTACTCTTGTAACTACATCATCTCAAAACTGCCGATTTGTTAACCTTGCCCAAAACACTTTTAAGTCTTGGAGGGTTTGCGAGTTATATAAGTCGATCCGAATAATAAGAATAATTAAATGGGTAAGATTAAGGTTGAGAACATCAACTCGTAAACTCGAATCCGACACAAATAATTTATATACAACCCAAAAACATGACACGAACCGAAAATGTTCGTGGGTTAAGGTTAGCACAAATAACAAGAATTATTAAACGAATATGGTTAGGGTTGAGAGTTGTCAACACAAGTATCCAACACGAATTGCCACCCTTAATTTAAACTCCACTTATCTCATTATTTATTTTTTTTTTATATATTAATAATGTGTACCCGCATTGATAGAGAGTCATAACCAACTTATGTTCCATTTTCCATTAATTCCTTTCCTTGAATCACAACAATCATATCCTATCTGTTACTCCTTAGTTCAAATAGAGTAAATGTCGTTAATATTTGAAAGCAACAACAAATGATAAACAATTAAGAAGAAAGTGTAAAGCACATCATACAGTTTTCATTTAGGTTTTATTTGTCTTATTTCATTTGTATAGAATTTATACAGAAGTAATATATATACTTTGTAGCATCAGATACAGTTAATTTATTTAATTGTGAACTCTTATTGTACGTCAATTCCGTAAAACAATTGCCACAACAGAGAAGAGCAATTAAGATAGCTTATGTGTTACGTTGTTGAGTTTAGCTACTATTGTATTGTCTGTTTCTTAAATATTAAAAAAAAATTAAAATATCGATGTAGCCTCTTTTTGTATTGCGCATCATGTACATCATCAGTATATGTAAAGAGCATAGTATAGTGCGTTTAACCTTGATGTATCACAAGGATGGAATTAGCACTTATTTAAAAAAGTAACTCTTGTAAAAAGAAAGAAAAATTAAGAAAATAGATGCGCGTGGCATGAGTCTTAGGCTCTGTTCTCTTGTAGCTTTGGTAGAGGAAATTTTATTAGAGAGAAGTTTTTTTTTTTGGAGGGAAGTTTTTTTTGGGAAATTGTGTAGGTGAGAGATAAAAAGTGTAATGATTGTGTTTTTTTTTGAATTTATGTGAGTAGGTTTTAGAAGAAATTTTAAAATTTTAATTTTAAATTGTTGAAAAAGTAAAGTTGTTTCTTTGTGTAAAGTTTTGGAAGAAAAAAAAGTGATGATTCTCTACCAAAGCCACAAGAGAACAGAGCCTTAATGTCGGACTGTTCGACCATCTAATAGGAGACTTTCTCAATATAATTTACGAAAAATGTAATCCATCCAATGATCCAAATCAATGAGAATTAATTCCTCTCTTTGGAACACAACAATCTGAACCTATCTGTCAAACACCCACTACTACAAAATCCCCCTTAGGAGGCGGGTCCTAAGGGGGATTGGATGCAGCACCCGCCTCAGCTGCGGGCGCCTCCATTTGGAGGGCCCGCACCCGCCTCAATAAATTAGGGCATTAGAGGCGGGTGCAAGGTGCACCCGCCTCCAATGCTCTATAATTGGAGGCGGGTGCACCTTGCACCCGCCTCCAATGCTCCACTATTGGAGGCGGGTGCATGTTGCACCCGCCTCCATTATGTATTATTCGAGGCGGGTGCAATTTTGCACCCGCCTCCAATAGTCCCTCGTAAAAAAATTTAATTTCTTTTTCTTGTACTTTATGGCTTTCGTAGGAATCGAACTCGCGCCTAGAGTTTCACTTAACTCTTGCACATTAAATTTACCACTACGCTGCATATACTTATGTATTTAATATGAAAATCGAAATTATATATTTCTTGTAAAACTTGTGATTTTTATTATCTACTAATTTTTCGCTTCGTTAGAATCTCGATAAATTTTCAAAATTATTTTTAACAGTCCAAAATAAAAACAATTTTTGATCTAGTATTGAAAATTTAAAAAAATCATTTTCTAATTTTGAAATTGGAGGCGGGTGAAGGTATCACCCGCCTCCAATTAGCAATTAATTGGAGGCGGGTGATGGCTTCACCCGCCTCCAGTAAGCTGCTAGCTTACTGGAGGCGGGTGAAGGTATCACCCGCCTGTAATTAGCAATTAATTGGAGGCGGGTGATGCCTTCACCCGCCTCCAGTAAGCTGCTAGCTTACTGGAGGCGGGTGAAGGCATCACCCGCCTCCAATTAATTGCTAATTAGAGGCGGGTGATACCTTCACCCACCTCCAAATGTTTTTAGCCACCTTTGGAGGCGGGTATTTGTACACCCGCCTCCAAAGGGGCGCCTCCTTTAAGCATTTCTGTAGTAGTGACCCATCCATGATCCGTTCAAATAGGTTGTAGCTAGCTACCGCAAAGGTTGAAAACGCAAAAAGAAAAATGGCATTTCCCTGCAAAAACTTCATTTACAAAATACTCATCATCTATATTTCTTGCCTAGCTCTCCATGCCTTCTGTTCAACAAAATCATTCCTAGCAAAAGCAGACTTGGTCGATGAAGTTTGCTCCGTCACATTCATCGACCCCGAATTCTGCAAAAAAGCCTTTCATTGCAACCCTCGTTCTCCCACGGTAGACCGTCCAACTCTGGGTCAAATCGGGATCAATCTAGCGCAATCTTATACCAAATCGGCTGCAACTTTGCTGAATTCCCTGAAGGAAAATGCGACTGATCAGAGACTAAAAGCGATATACCACTACAAGAAAAAAGGTGTTTAGTGACAACCAAGATTGTGGTCACCAAAGGCTAAAATCTGGTCACCAAATACTTTGGTGACCAGAAAAAGTGCTGGTCACCGGGTCGTCACTGAAGCTCGGTCACCAAAGGGTCTGGTGACCAAATAAAAATGGGTGGTCACCAAAGGGGTTCTTTGGTGACCAAAACCAAGTGGTCACCGATTGGTGACCAGCACTTACTTGTCACCAATTTGGTCACCAAAAGGGCGCAATCTGGTCACCAAAGGGAGTGCTTTTGTGACCAAGATTCTGGTCACCAATTTTTATTAGTGACCGAAAGTTCTGGTCACCAATAACTCTCCGTTAACGCCGTTTGATACTATTTGGTGACCAGAAAAAGTAGTCACCAATTTTAGTGACCACTTTTCTGGTTACCAAAAAATTAAATTAACTAGAAGTACTGACAAATTTGGTGACCAAAAATTGTGGTTTCCAAATCTTTGAGTACTTTTAACGACCAAAATTCTGGTCACCAAAGTAACATTTATATATTTGTATTTTAGTTACTAATGTTGCAGTCATCTAATCAATATTGACATTGGTAACAAATTTGGTCACCAATCTATTCACATTTATTTATATAAATAATATACAAAAATCTCAAAATCTCATGCTCAAAATCAATAAAACTATTTTAATTTCAAATTGTAATACAATTGAATGTCTCGTCAAACTTTTTACAAACTCATGTCTCAAATCTGAGCTAATACAAAAGCAACATGCTAAAAAATTCCCATTATATCCTTATCTATCAGCTCCTGTGAGGTAAATACCTGCAAATTGACAATCAATTTCATTAAAATAAGTCCAAACTTAATTACAAGATAAACCAGACTCACAGGTCATCAAGATAGCATATAAGAATATATTTGATGGAATGTACGCTAGGAGAAAACAAGGTGCATGCAAGAGTAATACCAATCAAAGAGCTGCATGCAAGAGAAAGCTCAACATAAAAAGGTAAAAGACACAAGACATCATAATAAGCATTGTTTATACGTCTCAGACAACATCCAAAAGAATACCAATCAGCACAGAATTTAAGTCTACCCAAGTGTTGGCAAAGAAAAAACCAACAGCAAATTCAAGCTAGTGGAAGAACCTTGAAACTTCAATAGGTTCCAAGGAGCTGAGATGTTTTCTTAAGGGAATGCTCCAGCTAAAGGATTACATTTTCAAAAATACTTGCCTGTGAAAGAATCATGTATAGTCATTTCAAATAAAAACACCTTAAAACTTATAGAAAGATAATACTTTCCAAACTAGTTAAAAGACAAAAAAAGGCAATCCTACCTTTCCAGAAAGACCATAGAGAGGTGAAAGATCAGAGAAAACAATCTCACCTACAAATGCATTATAGACAGTAGATAAGCATCACAATCAAGATATGGTACAGTGAACAGCCAAACTCAAATGGCAACAAAATTTTGCAAGCCAAACAAACATGAAGAAAAGAATTTCCATACCTTTGTTAAGAGAGGACGTATATTTATCCACTGCTCTTTGGAACTTTTCACCATTAAGTAATCCTGTGGGCAACAATCTGAAAATACATTCAACGTCATTCTCCATCAATAGAACCTAGTGGTACAATTATTTCTGAGTCGTCAAGTAAAACTCGAAACACGACTCTTTATATGAAACTGAAGAAGTAACAATCATGATAATAATAATAATATAATTTAGGCCTCCTGTATAACTTGTATGCTATGACTATGCTAGTAGATCATGATAGTTGAAGTAATTGATTATGCTAGTAGATCATGAGAAATTTTTTATCATTTACTGTATAGAAAGACAAACAGGAAAAAAACAATATATATTGACTTCTCCATGCCTTCATGTGTGACATTTCTCTCCTAAGAAAGCACTTAACATTGAAGTTCGCAAGATCTTTTAACCTGTGAGAAGTTTAGAAAGGCAGTTCCAGTAATACTCCCTTTGTCCCATTAAGAAAATCTTCATATGGGACGGAGGGAGTAATTTTTAAGTTCTTTAAGAGTGGATTTGATTAACCAGGAAAGTAAGAAGCAGTTCACAGCACAATACGAGTGCACACCACTATATAGATACATTCCAAGTAATGGGGGACTGGGTATAAGTTTGAGCTCTTTATGAAGGTTTAGTCTGAATCATATAATCATTACTCAGCTAAATTTGCTAAGATTGTCTGTACATTTCTATATGAATAAACTTTAGGACAGACGAGCATGCAAAAATATTTTTCCTTACTCTGAAGCTGCCAAAACAGCTATGCATATTAGAAGATACAAAGAAAATAAACGCATTAACTCAGCTAAAAATGAATGGCTGCTGATAGCAGAATAACAGAAATACCTCTTGTCAGTGTCGAAGCCAGGATTAAAACTAAGGGGAGGCTCAACAGTAGAAGCTAGAAAATAAAATTTAAATCATTAAATAAATATATTTTTAAAATGACATTATATAAATAGTAATAGATTTTTCAAGAATTATTAACAAAAAAAAAAAAAAGAAGAAAGAACAGAGTATGGCAATATACCTCCATATGCAAGTAGTTTGGAGATCTGGTATTGCTGTGAGTTTGAACACTTTGTGGACTCTTAGGCTGAGACCATATAGAGGGTGAGCGTTGGCATGTGGGCAAAAATGAGCCATAACCACCAAATTTCGCCCCTAATAACGTAAGCAATCCCCATGTCATCGCTTTTTACAAGTTAGAAGAGGCTTACACCTCTGTAGAAAGTTCAACTTTTGCTATACTCACCCAAAATTTCAGCAGAAACTCCTCCTTCAAAATCTTTCTAAAAAGTGTCCTAATACACTTTGGACCTTCTCATCCTTCAGCAAAGAAAGCAAGGGATTAGTGGCACCAAACTTTTGGAAGAACAAAATGGCAAAAAGTGCAGCACAAAGGAACCAATTTGATACAGCAACATCAAAACTAAATGCACAAGCCTATCAACAAATATCATGTAGCTTGCAATACTTATTCCAATAAAGAACTAAGAGACCATTATCATAACTTCTGTTAATAGATGAATAAAAACTATATTAAACATAGGAGTAGGTGGTACTCACCACTAAGAATCACCATGTCTGATAACATGACCAACCATAACCAGAAAAGAAAATAAACAAAAAAGAAGTAGAAGATAATAGTAATAATAAAATAGTGACTCCCACCACAAACTCCTGACTAATTCTATAAATCACTATAATTCATAATCATTTATCAAGCTATGCTTGCACAATCCCAAGACAGAATGAGCATAGAAGATATACAGAATCCTGACTCCAATTGGGAAAACCATAAACTTTCTAGTTATTCTACATTTCTGCTATGAGAATATGGCATCAGCAATTTCCCAACAACATGACAACGAATACAGCTAAGCTTGGGACTAACAAATCCCTTTTAGACAAATAAGCAAACACTTATAATGCAATTTAACCTGCAAGCAAGATAAGTACAGAACCACAATAATGGCTTTACCAGCAACATATATGAAGTTTCTATTAGAACTGGCCTACTTTAGATTCATATAAAACCTACGCAATAAATTTTCAAAATCATAAATAAATATTATATGTAAAAAAAAAACTACAATTAAAGAAGACTCACAATTTAGGGGATGCTGCAGAAAAGTGGGCGAACGAAGATGCCGGTGGATGCTGAAGCGATGGAGCAGAGCAGCTGAGCAGGAGCAGGCAAGCAGCTAAGGGCTTTTCTCAGGTGGTGAGGGGAGAATTTTCTCTGTTTTACTACCATAATCAATATATATATAAAAAGAATACCATATAAAGTCCCAAGTCCCTCCCCTCACCACCTCGCTGCCCCCTCCCCTTCCCCTCACCACCTTCCAGCACCGCCCTCATCCTCTCCTCACCTCACCACCTTCACAAATCCTTCATCACCACCTTCTCCTCTCACCCCAGCACCACCAAAACAAAGACAAATCAGCAACAACAACAACCCATCAAGCCACCCACCACCGCCCTCCTCCCCTCACCACCACCGGACTCACTACTAGAATAGACTCCTTTATCTCATCTCATCCTCACATTTTTTTCCCGACTCAACCCCTTCCCACCCCTTTAAGAAAAGATAAAATTAAAAATCAAATCTTTTAAACAAAATTTCTGTCAAAGTGTCCAAAAACATCAATCAAAATCAAAGAATCAAAGATGGCATGGAAGGTAAATCCATTCCTTCCATTCTACAAAGAATAAAATATACAAGAATTTTAGCACCCTTCATGCCATTGATGAGGGAAAGCCGAAACAGAGCAAAAGCAAAGCAATAACAGAGCAGTACCTTAGCAGTAGTAGCGATTTGAAAAGACCACTGGTTTAAGACCCATGGTACAGCGGCTGCTGAGTGATTTCGAATTCGAAATCATCGGACATGGAGGAGTACTGCCGTTTGAGGGAATTAGTTTCTCGAAGGAGCGGAGGAAGAGGACGGCTAGGACGGTGATGGAGTTTCTTGGCGAGATCCACTGCGACGATGGAAGTGAGGAGAGAGGAGAAGTAGGAGAGATCTGGGTGGAGAAGTTGGCGACGGAGGAGGAAACTTTTTTGGTTTGAGAATTGGGGAAGAAATTATTTTGGTTTGCAATTGGGTCCAAACAAGGTTTTCTTTCTTTCTGCCCTTGGCCTTTTTTCCCTTGGGTTTTCTTTCTGCCCAATTTTTACTAAGGCACATTAGTTTAGTTTTTTTTTTTTTTTTTTTCTCACCATCCTGCCTCCTTTTTTCCAAACCCGCCACCCATTTTCACTTATTTTGGCCAAATTCAATTAGCCCGCCACCACTTTTCATTTTCCCTCCCCTCCTTTTTTTACAATATTTTTATCTTTTAATCTTTAATACGTAACTTTCTCACCATAAATAAAAAGGTAAATTTGTTCTTATAATATGATATTAGAGTAATGCATGTAATTATTTTATTTAAAAATTTATTAACATATCAATTATTCATTATTTATATTATTTATATTAAATGATTCAGTACAAATTATTAAAAAATTAATATTAATAAGTAGTTTAATAAAAAATAACCTTCATTTAATTAGAGTATTAATTGAAGTTGTTGATATATGCGGAGCATTAATTGGATTAAAACTCCAAACCTCCTGTATAGTAGTAATAAACTACAATAATCAAGAGTTGTATTGACCATTTTTCGATTTTCTACTGTCAATCGATGTTGAATGATTTTCAACACAACTAATGGGAATTTTTATTTTATTTTTCAAGAAATTACAACAGTTAAGAGTTTTCTTGTCCTTTAAACTAATTGTTTATTTTGTCTAAAACACTTTAAAACGATTTTTATTTTGAATAAGATGGAATATATTATAAGTGTATCCTATTGTACATATACTAACAACTGATCATGTTAGGACAAACCACATTTGGAACAATTTTTTACTATACTAGTATATGTAATAATTTTAAATTGTAATAGTTACAAATTAAGTTTTAAAAACAACATTGTTTAAATATAATATATCTATGTACTATTAGGAAACAATGAATTTAATCACTCAAAACAAAAAATGATTTCATGAAAACTTTAAAATCCATATGAAAATGTTACAAAGTAAAAAAATACAAAATTTGACTGGCTTATTAATAATATTAAAACTTAAGTGGTTAAATTATAAGTTTTTGGTTGTTTTACTGATAATATTGAAACTTCAAATGGTCAAATTATAATTTTTAGGTGGTCTTAGTAGTAATATTCAAACTTAAGAGGTGATATTATAATTTGAAAGGTGTCTTACTAATAATATTAAAATTTCATAGGTCAAATTGTAATTTTTAGGGTGTCATAGTATAAATATTGAAAATTAAAAGTTACAATTTCAAAAAGAAAAAAAAAAAAAGAAAACCATATTTAACCCAAATGAGACACTTTTAAGTGTCCTATTAAGTGTTATAGTTGGTTCCATTGAATGAGACACTTTTAAAAGTCCTATTACATAAATAATGATACACATACAAAAAGAGGACACATATCAATAGTATCATATTAAATGTTCTAGTTGGTTCTATGTAATGAGATACTTTTAAAAGTCCTATTACATAAATAATGATACACATATTATAACAGGACACATACCAATAGTGTCCTATATTTATTTAAGGGTTAATTATCAAGAACCCACCCGTGGTTTAGAAAGTATTGACGAACCAACCCCCCCCCCCCCCCCCCCCCCAACCTGTGGTTTAAAAACCTATGAAAGAACCCCACCCGTGGTTAACTTTATGGTTTTGTCAAAAACCATAAAGTTAACACCAAGGACTAAAAAAAAAACAAAACTAACAGCAGGGACTCATTGTTTTATAATGGGAATCATTATTTTATAAGTCTCATTAGATATCTAATAAGACTCTTATTATAAAAGAGTCCCAAAATATGTGTCATAACTGCCATATTTTGTTGTAGTGTCATTTTCATATTTAGTATAGTAAATTCTTCCTAATTAACAATTCAATCAATTGATTAATAACGAGCAAGGGCCCAACTAAAATTTAGAGAACAAATTAAGTTGAATTAACGTTTGGATAACCAGATAAGTTCAATTATTATTTGAAGAACCGGTTAGATACATTTATTAATTGTATATTAATAATATGGGATTTTATAATTATAATAATTTAGTAATAGACATTTTAGTAGATCTAGATTATAGGATTGTACACAATTTATAAATGTTAGGGTGTTATAATATAATTATTATAAATTTAGACTAATATTTTGATTACAATTCCCAACTTCTTTACTATTGAAGAATTGATTAATTAATTAAATATATTATATTTGGCCCAACCGTATTGGTCAATAGAGTGAGGCCCAATTTGAATTGTCCACAATAGAGTTATCAAATCAATAGGTAATATTATATACTCCATCTGTTTAATTACAAGAGTGTTTTTTGAAAAGATTTTTTTATTTCAATATAAGTTTTTAATTTTTTTTACTTTTTTGACTCATACTAATATAATTATATGTTCTACAACTAACATTTACTTAAAAAATAAGAACATTAATGAAACAAATATGTCAAATTAGTTATTTTAGGTATTATACATTAACATTCATAAAAAGTTGTATAATTGTAAATATGACTATTCTAGTAGAATGAAATGAATAATACTTAATCTACCAATATAAATATACTATTTGTTGTTGAACTTGTAAAGAATATACAACAGATTTATAAACATTTACCAAAATTGTAGTCGTTAAATTAACAAAATTAAAAAGTCAATAACAAAAATATATGTAATAAGAAATTCACAACATTTACCAATTTAGTGGGCTAAAAAAGTGGTCATTGAAACTTCTTTTTCACTGATATGTCCCCATTTAGTGAGTATAGATTAGTTGTCATTAATTTAACAAGAAATTAATGTTTATTTAATGACTAGAATTTCTTATAACTAAAATTTATGATTTGGAGACCATTTTTTTTCACCACTTAAGACATTTTGAAAAAAAATATTTGGTGACCACCTATTTTTTCATCACCAAAAGTAGTCATTACAAGGAATACATTTGGAGGGAACTTTCCCACCATTTTTTGGGCAAAATTTGATGCACGGTTGACCACTTGTAAAATTGGAGGGAAATTTCCCGCCATTTTTGGTGACCACAAATCTGGTCACCAAAAGTTTCCAAACTGGTGACCAAAATGTTTGGTCACCAAAAGACTTCTGACCAATTATTGGTGACCATTAACGTTCTGGTCACCAATTTCGGTCACTAATAAGTCTCAATTCGGCGGGAAAAGTTCCCGCCATAACCTTTAGTGACCAACTGGTGACCACTTTCTTATTTGGTCACTATTTTCAAGCTGTGACCAAACTTTTTTTTGGTCACCAAATGGTACGTTTGTTTTGGTCACCAGGTGTCTGGTCACTAAATGCCATTTTTCTTGTAGTGTACGAGTCCTACCTTGAAAACTACATCGCTTCAAGTGACAGCCTTAACAGTACGTTGCACCAGCGATCTGAACAAAATGGACTTTTCATCACTGACTTGTGATGCTATTGACGCTTTCCATGGATTCCAACGCTGTGATGGCAATTTTGCCGGAGGACCAACCCGAGAAACTTAAGCAATCCAGCCTCCAAGTACAGGCGCTATGCGATGCCATCTTAGCTATTTCCGATGAACTATAGAAGGCTAGGAGCATTAATTAATTACAAAATCAATATAGAAATTATATTAGCTACGAATGTTTTCTTCATCATCGTCATGAGTTAATGCAATTATGCAAATTACGTTAAGTTAATCGTTTCGACTATTTGTTTTATTTATTAGCAGTCATTTTATGAAATTTTTAACTTTAATGAAAAAATCATGTGACATGTTGCCTATTCTGTTAGCTCTAATGAAAAATTTTAATGGAATGACATTTCTGGCTCATTTTCGAAAGTATGGTGATATTTTTGGAAGGAAAAAAAGTTTGGTGACCAAACGTAAGATTTTGAAAAAATATAGTGACACTTTTGGCAGTTCACCCTAAATGTAATAGATTATAATCAGTTTTTATCATTTTTCAATACAACTTTTTACTATTCAGTTATAGATTTTTACATTTTTAATACACTTTTTACATTATAAAACTATTTTTCAAAAACTAAAACTCAAATCAAAACTCAAACCTTCAGTAAAGAACAGGCTCTGGTCTCTAACTTGGCTTGTTGAATCTCTTTTGTTTCTTAGTTTGAAAGTGTTTCATTTTGATCTCTCATGGTAACAAATTAGTTTTAAATACCTTAAGACCACATCCGGTGAAAACGTGAGAGACACCATTTTTTCAGGAGCAATGCTTGGGAAATTTTTTCTTACTCCCTGACAAACAATATTGTACAAGAAAAATAAATAAACAAAACTTAAAAACAAAAAAAAATTACTTACGGTATATCGGTGGTTCATCTTCATTCCCACCAGGGATCTTAATCTCCCTACATCGCCACATCTTCTACCAAAGTATGAGTAGCAACGACGACGAACTCTTAAAATTTCCTTTTTTATTACATAAAATTTTTAAAATTTGTATTTTGCTCCGTCAAAAATAAAAATAATAGGGGTAAATATTTGTAACAAATAATTTTGCCCATCCACACCTTCAGGGCCTGGTTCTACCACTGCTAGTAATTCCATCGATCGTTTGACAAAATCCCGATTGCGTTCAACTCCTTTGAACGGTCGTCCACCCAAGTCTTGATGACTCTGTTAATTTTTTGTTCTTCGATTATGTTCTGTATGGTGAAAACAATTATACAAAATTGTGGACTCTTTATTTTTTACTAAGAGCCTTTTTTCCGGTCTAGTCCTCGTCAGACTTAAAATAAAATTTTCAAAACTAAGATTTTTTAAATGCTTTTTTCGGTAGAGTGTTCTTAGCTAGGAAGTAATTTTCTTTCCCCAAGTATTGTCCCTGAAAAAATGCCTACCTCTCACGCACAGTTGGCTGAAAGGATCACTTAAAACCAATTTAAGAAAGTTATATAAAACGGTTTCAAAGAACAAAATAAGGGACGAAAGATATATAACAAATTAAATTAAGGGACCAATCGGTGATTACAAAATTATATTATGGCCATAAATTCATATAAGCTCCGTAAAATCAAGATAAAGAGAGTTATAACCAACTTATGGGGCATTTCTACTGCTGGCAATTCGTGTCGAGTCCGGGTTATCGGGTTCGGGTTGGGGGTTCCTATGTCGACACCCTCAACCCTGACCTTATCTGTTTAATTATTCGTGTCGATCCATTTAACCCAAGAACATTTGGTGTTCGTGTCAGTTTCGTATCGTGTTTCTGTTGTAGTATAAATTTCTCGTGTCGGGTTCGGGTTGGTGGGTTCACGTGTCGACTTTCTCAACCCTGACTTTACCGGTTTAATTATTCGTGTTATTTGAGTCGATCCATATAATCCACTATGGCTCAACCCTGACACGCTTATATCGTGTCGGGTTTGCATCGTATTTTTCTATCGTGTCAGAGATTGTTAATTAGCCATAGGCATTTCCATTAATTCTCTTTCTTTCGACACAACAATCAAAAGATTCAAGTAGGGTAAAAACAATTACCCAAAAATTTAATCCATCCAATGATCTAAATCAGTGAGAAACTGCCATAATTAATTCCTCTCATCGGAACACAGCAATCAAAACATATCTGTCAACCACCAATGATCAGTTCAAATAAGCAGGAGCTAGCACAATGGGTGAGAACGTGAAAGCAGACTGGGTTGACGACATTTGCTCCATCACCGGCCTAATATCCGACCCTGAATTCTGCAGAAATGCCTTTCATTCCGACAATCGTTCTGCCACAGCAGACCTTCCAACCCTGGCTCAAATCGGGATCGATCTAGCGCAATCCTATACCAAATCCTCTGTAACTTTGGTGCAGTCGCTCAAGGACATTGCGACTGATCCGAAAGTAAAAGAGATATACGAGTCTTGCCTTCAAACCTACAACGGTTTAAGTGACGACCTTAGCATTTGCGCCAAAGCTCTCAAGGAGAAGGACTATCGGAATGTAGAAAATTATGCCAGCGTCGCTTGGGTTGAACCCCAAACCTGTGATGATAGTTTTGGAGAGCCAACAGGAGGTCCACCGGAACCCGAACCGCTTAAGCAATCCAGCAACCAAGTACAGAATCTGTGCGGTGCTATCCTGGTTATTTCCGATCAACTACTGGGAGAAATATTATACTAGCATTAATTACTAATCCATATAGAAATAATTTCTGGACCCACCCTTTGCAAAGATTAGAAGAAAATATTTACTGTTTATGCAAGAATCACAAATTAATATATATTTTGGTCTTTGAAGTTTGAGGAAAATTCTACAGAAAAAGTGTTGGCTTTTTCTAAGGTTTATTTATTATATATATTTATTTAGGTAAATTGTATTAAACCCCCTTAAGATATGGTGGAACTACCCTGACCTCTTGGGCACTAGAAATTTTTTCTCTAGTAACAGAAACATCCCTGGGTTTGTATTCAGTTTTTCAAAGGACAGAGGGACGATGGTGATTTGACTAAATTAGGAGAGATTAAGGGCCTATTTGGTATCACGTTTTCAAAACGTGTTTTGAAATCACTTTTATTTTATAATAGTTTTTCATCATTCCCAATAAATCTTTTTGGATTTCCAATAAACTTTTTTATATTTTGAACACACTTTTAATATTATAAAATCAAAAGTGATTTCAAAACAGGACTTGAATCACGATACCAAACAGACTCTAATTGTTATGTTAACATAAATTTAATGAGGGTAATGGTAATTTTCTGAAACACAGGGTTACGGGTAATTTTTCCAAATCTCGAGGGAGGTAAATGTAATTTAATTTAACTTGTTTTTGGTCCAACCGTAAATTGGGGATATAATCTCTTAAAATTTTAATACAGATTAATTATAAAAACAAATGTTTAGACTCCACTTAATGATTATTAGAGGGCAAATGTTCAAATACACTCCTAATATTTCACTCAATGGCTGGATAGGGCCCTTAAGTTACTTTTGGAACAAAAAAAAAGCCCCCAGCAAATTAAGGCTCAGGATCCCCTATTTATTTTAATTTATTGAGATTAAAAAATCAAAAAAATACTATAAAATTATATAAAATACAAGATTAATGTAAAAAAAATAAAATAATTATATTAAAATTACGTAGAAGGCCAATGAATAACATTGTTAAAAAATTAATTTAAAAAGAAATATTAACGTTGAGTTATTAAGATGTGTAACACATAGTGTAACAGAAAAGTGTAACAGGGGATCCTGAGCCGCAAAGAGCCTCTCTCCTGTTAACCCTCTTCCACATCACCAATTTTTGTTGACGTGGGTTCTTTCCACTTCTACGTAGGTAAGCACTGCTACACCGCATAGGCAGTGGATTTAGCCGTTTCCTCGAAGATTCTTACGTTAGCCTGGAAGGTCTTATCTACTATTCCTTTTTCAAGATTTCTCTAGCAATGCTTTTGCCCTCTTCATAAATTCCCTTGTCGATCAGAGAAAATATGTTCACCAAATCCACATTTGAAGGAAAGAATTTTATTAAAAGATGATTGATGACAGATTTTTGTCTCTACAGGATCACAATAGTTGTCATTATCCTATATATACTTATATGAAAGGAAATCAACTTACGTCGGAGACGAAAAAGAGATCGTCGGCGGTAACGGAATGAAAAGGCTACAGATCTGGATGGAGCACCAATGACTGTTCAACAGTCATGCCTAAAGAACAGCTGAAGTTGCGATGGCCGGTTGCAAGAGGTAAGTTGGGCCTTGAGACTGCAGCGGCGAATCTGGATGGTAGCGTGCACAGCCATATAAAACCCAACGAAAATTCACGGTGATGAGACGGAAAACTCACAGGTGAGTCGATGAAGTCCATGGATGTTGAGGTTTAGACGGCTCATTTGGAGACGTCGCTCGGAGGCTGCTCTACTGCGGTGGAAATGGAAATAAGCTGGCGGGAATGGGAGGAACACCGGAGTAGAAGAAGAAGCCATCGTCACTGATTGTTGAGTTTTCCGCTCGGAGGCTGCTCTGCAATGGTGGTCACCTATGTGGACGTAGAAAGAATCCAAGTCAACACAAAAAAAGGTGATGTGGTGGAGCCACGTTAGCAAAAATTGGTGATGTGGTGGAGGGGCTAATTTGCCCTTTTTTTTTTTAATGTCAACGACTTTTTTGTTTCAAAAATAACCTTAGGGCCCTAATCCCTTAGGTGAAAAATTAGAGGGCTTATTTGAACATTTGCCCAATTATCAGAGAAATTGATACAACCCGTGAAGAAACCGACATAGGTTAGAGAAATTAGAGAAATACTTAATATCACATTTTTATTTTATTTTTATTACTAATGTATACTGACATAGGTTAAAGGGTGCTTTGACACGTAGAAATGGGAACGGGAGAATGGGCATCTGTTTCCTAGGATTCAAATTACTATATTTGGCATGTAGAGGAATCTAATCATTTAAACTGTTATATAATCTAAAGGCAATTCAAGATACTTTTAATGAATGATTTATCTATTTCCAGATATGAGATGTGCTCATTCCCATTCTCATACTTGCATGCCTGGCGTACGAGAGTGGGAGCATTTCATCTTCCGGAATCGATAAATTACTCATTAAAGGAATCTTGGATTGCCATTTTGATAATATAATAGTTTAAAATTTTAGAATCTTGCACATACAAAACATAGAAATTTGAATTCTAAGAAACAGATGCCCATTCTTCCCTTCCCATTCTTGCACGCCAAAAGCAACCAAAAGGTATTCCATGCACAAACCATATATTTAGCGCAGAATCAATAGTAATTGGGGATTAGTAAACTTGATTTCCTTATTTGTCCTTACTTTTATAAGAAAATTACTCCATTACCCTATTAAAATAGTTAAGTGATATATTTATTGATGGGTCAAAAAATATTATTCCCTCTGCCCCATTCAAAAAGTTCACTTTGAATTATTAAAAACTGTAATATAAAGTAGACTTTTTAAGTGGAACGAAAGGAGTACAATTTGAAATATATATAACTTTTTATGTATGTGAAGCTGAGAAAGTATATCATTACCATCAATTTATACTGGCTCTACAATCGTATAAAGTCCAACAATTTCACTAAATAATTTCTCCACTAAAGAAGAAGAGTTATAACTAACTTACTGTACCTTTTCCATTAATTTCTCTCTTTGCTCACAACAATCAAAACATATTTGTGAACCACTCATGATCACTTGAGTAAATGTCTATAATTTACCCAAAATTTAATCCATCCAATTATCCAAATCAGTCACGTCTAGATCTTATTCAAGCATAGACATTGGAATATACTACTTAAATTTATATGAACATAAACTGCACATAAAAACTACTCGCTCTGTGTGCATTTTTAAAAATATATTTTGTCTAATAATATAGTCCATTTTAAAATTTTTTATACCTCCTACCCTAACTAATCTATTTATGTGTGGTCCCCAATTAGCTCATACTTATAAAGTAAGGATATGAATGAAATAAATTGTGTCAAATTAGCTATTTTAGGTGTTGTACCTTAACTCTCATAATAAACTGTACATTTGTCAAAGTTAACTTTTCTAATGAAACCAATAAAGTATATAATACTATATATATAAATGAACATAAACAACAAAGTAGGGTGATGTCATTTGTGCAAAAAAAGGCTGCCTTGATTGGGAAAAAAAAAAAAAGAAGAATTTTAATTTGTGCCTCCATTGCAAATATTAAAAAAAAAAAAAAAACTTTTGCTGGTTATAAATGCGGCAATCACAAATATTTTGATTTTTGCAGTTTTAGGAAAATTCTAAGCACTAAATATATGGAACAGTTTCAAGACAAGAGACAAAAGATATTCAAAAAACCAAATTCCGAGACCAACCAAGTAACCACTTATGGTGCACTTTCCATTAATTCTCATCTTTCGACACAACAATCAAAACATACGTGTGCAGTGTGAACTAAACATCGGTCCATCAAATAGGGTAAAAATAATTACCCGAAAATTTAATCCATCCAATGATCCAAAATCAGAGTGAGAAACTCCCATAATTATTCCTCTCTTAGGAACACAACAACCTTAACAACTCCGAGAAAAACGGGCTTTAGTGACGAAAAATAATTTGGGGTCACAAGAGGTCGTCAGTAAATACTCCATTTAGTGACGAGAACTTATGTCGTCACTACAATATCGTCAGCTATAAGAGTTTTAGTGACGAGATTTAAAAAGTCGTCAGTAAATGGTTGTCGCCAACCATTCCCGCCAATTTTATGACATTTACTGACTAACATTGTGACGAAAATGGGTTTTGTCACTAGATTGACGACATTTAGTGACGAAAACTTTTTTTCGTCACTGGAAGCCTACATTAACAATTTTGTGACGATAAGTTGTCGTCAGTAAAAGTTTGGTCGGTAGTGACAATATGTCTTTTTCTATTCCAAAAAGCATTTGGATGATCATCACAAATTTCCAATGAAAACTTATTCAATAGTATTTTTATTTTATCTTGTAATTTTGAATTTTGAAGTTTTTCTTCAATAGATAAAATATTAATTTCACTTTTTAAAAAATTAATTTGATTATTTTTTCTTAAAATATTTTTCTTTATTTCATTCAAAACTTTAGAAAAAGGCTAAGTTATAAACTGAAATGTCACTTGATTATTATCATAAATTCCTATCAATCCTTTTGTATCAATATGAGAAATAAGATATAATTTTTTCAAAAAAGGAGTTCCAAGTATCACTTGGTTAGTTATATTTTTAACTAATAAAAAACTCTCAGGAATACATACCTTATTTTTGCAAATATATGCTCGTGGAAGTTTGAATTGAATATATAATTTTTCACTACCAGCATGTCTCAAACTATGAGTTGTTTTCTTAAAATATTTTGTAGGAATTAATCCTTCCTGCAGAACACTTATATCAGCACCACTATCAATAAGGGCTGTAAGTTCAATTCGGAAATCATTATCTATGAGTAAAACAATTTTTGTATACCATTTTTGAGAAGTAATTATATCAAGAGTACTTAGAAAATTTTCATTTAACATTTCTATATTATTTTCTTCAGATATTTTTTTATCAAAGGACATTATCTTTTCTATTTCTAATTTAGAAATTCTTTTTTCAAAACCAATATTCTCAAGTTTTAGATATTGTATTTTCCTTTTTAAGTTATTAACTTCATTATTTAAATCATTCATAGTTGTTTTTGACGAAATCATATTACTTCTTTCTTTTAAAAGTTTATGAACTTTTGTCATTGAATATGGATCATCATTATTTGAAAAATCATTTTGTTCTTCCAATTTCTTACTAGTTGTAGGAATATCCTCTATCTGATCAATAATGTTTGATCTTAATTCTAAATTTTTTATTAATTTAAGAAGTTCTAAAATATTATTATTAGTCAAAACATTTACATCCATTTCTTTAAATTGTGATAAATTTTATTAAATTCTTCATTATCAGAATTATCCTGACTTATTTGTTTTAAACATGTCTTTCCTTTTTTACAAGGATTCCAACAATTTTTATCTTCTTCAGATGATTCATCTGTAAAACTTTGATTATTAATTTCTTCAGATGAATTTTCTTCTGATTCATCATATGACTCAGAATCAGTTTCTACCAATAATTTGGATATTTTATCTTTTAATTCTTCATCTATATCCAGATTATTAATCTTTTTCTTCATTCTACACCTATTTGCATAATGACCCATTTTTCCACATTTATAACATTTAATTTCTTTTTTATTAATTTTTTATTTTTTTTCCTATCTTTTTATCTAATTTCTTTTGAGAATATTTTCTCTTTTTCTTATAATATTTTTCTAGTTTCTCTCTATATGATGATTTTCTTTGGACTGGAATATCCATTCCAAATTGACTGCAGAACCGATCTAATTGATTCCTTTCAGTCAGTCTTTGTCTTTTAATTCGTTTGTTTAATTTAATTTCATTACATAATGATATACCTTCTTGCACACATGTTGCAATTAACCTACCATAGGTATATTCCTCATAAGGAATAGTTACTCTATCTTTTCTAAGAGTTTTTCTAACTCTTTTAGCAAATAAGCTAGGAAGACCATCTATAAATTTTGACTTCCAATTATTACTATTACTCTCAGGAAACTCCATAACTCTATTAAGAAAAACATCCTTATACCATCTAAAATCAGACAATGTTTTACATCTCAGATTTTGTAATAAAGTACGAATATTTTCACTATTATCAGATATTCTTCCTGAAAAATGTTCTAAAATAGTAACTATCAGTGTATAAGCTTCATTTTCAACAATTTGGTTTCCCTCTTGTTTTATTGTTCTATAAACTTCATCTTTATTTGTTTGAGATAAACAATTAGCCCACCAACCCTTAAGTTGGCTAGTAAAACCTGCAACTATCATTTGTGAAATATTGCTATCACTATTATTATTACCTTTGCAGATAGTACTATACATTAACATTCTATGAACAAGATTATAAATCTGTTTTAGTGTATAACCATCTAAATTCCATTCATAAATATTTTTACTACTATAACTATTATTTACAATATATTCTGATTCTTCATGTAGAATATCTACAGGTGAAGGTCTATTATAATAATGAATTCTTTGAGTTGGCCTATCCGCAAACTTGTCTGCAAATCTACCCAATTTCTTTACTTCATCTTTTATGATTATTTTATAATAAGGATTATTTCTATTTCTTTTGAAAACTCATCTTCCAAAGTATTAAGTTTTAAATCTTTAAATTTTTGATTTATTAAATTCTCTAAATGTGTTGTTGATTTAAAATCAAAATCTTTTTTCTCAGGTGGAGGCTGAAGACTAGGAAAAGCTATGACTCCCTTAGCTCCACAGGTACTTGCCATAGTTGTTTCTTTATTAAGGATTTTATCTATCCTTTCATGTAAAGATATAATATGTTCTCCTAATATGACTAAATACAAATTTGTATAATTCTATTGTTCTATTATTTTATTTATTTGATTTAAAGTAATAGGTAGAGTATTTTCTTCAAATAATTTTGCAAAAGCATTAAAATTTATTATTACTTTTTCCTTTTCCATTTGAAAAGATCCTTGTCGAGAATATGAACTTTTTAAAATATTGTCATTTGATAATCTATAATCTCTTTCTATAACAAAGATATATGGTTCAATGTAATTTGATACAAACCATGGGACAAAAGGAAATAAAATATTCTTATCTCCTAAGAATTTATAAAATTCTTCTTGAATATTTTCTTTTTCTTCAACAGAAAAAGATAGTAAAAACCACTTTCTAAATGGTTCCTATCTAGGTAAGCTAAATTCAGCTCTAAGAAAAAGATAGTAAAAACCACTTTCTAAATGGTTCCTATCTAGGTAAGCTAAATTCAGCTCTAATCTTCTGCCTAGCTAAAGATCCTTTCTAAAAATTTATTTTGGTTGTATTATTCATATAGAAAAAATCATTTCAGATTCGGTTATATCCGTTTCCTTAGTATTATAAATACCTCTAACAATATTTTCTCTATCTTCATGTAATAGATCAACATGATGATTTTTCTCATCACTAGAAATCTTATGATGATTTTCCTTATCACTAAAATTTATGGGAGGAATATAATCAGAAATATAAGAACAAGAAGCACCATGATGGTTATTTCCATCACGTAAATTACAAGAATTTAAATGACTGAACTTTAAATTACCAGAATTTAAATGTGCAGAATTAAATGACTGAGAATAGTGATTATGCTCACCACCAAAATAATTACTTGTAGTATAAAAAGATGAATTAGAATTATGGTGATTTTTCTCTCCACATAAATTAGAAGCAGAACTTCTATGTGGAATATCATCCACTTCTTCAATAAAAGGAGAAATAAAAGATCTAACAGAGGCTGATCTTGACATTCCTGATTTCTGAGAATTTCCCAAAAATCTTCTAGGTTCAGATTGAACATTTTCCATCTGAACATAGACATCTCCATCTGGAGTTTGAATAATATTCTGAATTTGAGTTTCCATCCTTGGTTCACTATAAGCAACTTTGGTCATCTTCCAGTGTTGAGGAATAGGGATTTCATCCCATTTAATAGTCCTTCTAGTAGTTATTTTGGACCTATCATAATTTGATTCAATTATAATTGTTTCATTTAACTTTTTCTCATGTTCTTTTTTTTTATAACATGGATTTAAAGTATGTAAAGGTTTATAATAAATCCTAGAACATGTACACATTACTTCAGACCCTGGTTCATAATTATAACCTTCAGTCTTTATATTTAATGTCAAAGCATTTAAAATATTTGCATTCGTAAGTGATAATCGAAAATTTGGATGAACATTAAAATATACTGGACCATGAGCCAAACTAGATTGTATTACTCCTATAATTGATTGTCTCCAATTTTTATTTCTACCATCTCTTAAGGTTGCTGTAAAACTTTCTGGCAAATTATCCGAGGTTAAAGGTTTAAAAGCAATTTGCACTAACCCAATATGTAAAAATTTATGTGTAAACTGATATGCTCTAATATCTTCTTCATTAAGAAGTTTCAAAACTATATACTCATCTTGTAAAGAAATTGATTCTTCAGTGGTTTTACAAATTTGTTTTAAACCAATTTTATTAAGAAAATCATTGATGGTATATTACCTTAGGTTCAACATATGGAATTGTCCATTTATTTAAAAGATCTAAATTTGAAGGTAAATATGTTTCTGTCTTCATATTGTTTTCAACATACGGAATTGTTCATAATCTTTTTCCTTTTCCATTTGAAAAGATCCTTGTAGAGGATATGAACTTTTTAAAATATTGCCATTTGATAATCTATAATCTCTTTCTATAATAGAGATATATGGTTCAATGTAATTTGATACAAACCATGGGACAAAAGAAAATAAAATATTCTTATCTCCTAAGAATTTATAAAATTCTTCTTGAATATTTTGTTTTTCTTCAGCAGAAAAAGATGGTAAAAACACTTTCTAAATGGTTCCCATCTAGGTAAGCTAAATTCAGCTCTAATCTTCTGCCTAGCTAAAGATCCTTTCTGAAAATTTATTTTGGTTGTATTATTCATAGAGAAAAATTCATTTCAGATTTGGTTATATCCGTGTCCTTAGTATTATAAATACCTCTAACAATATTTTCTCTATCTTTATGTAATAGATCAACATGGTGATTTTTCTCATCACTAGAAATCTTATGATGATTTTCCTCATCACTAAAATTTCTGGTAGTAATACAATCCAGTTTGGCTCATGGTCCAGTATATTTTAATGTTCATCCGAATTTTCAATTATCACTTACGGATGCAAATATTTTAAATGCTTTGACATTAAATACAAAGACTGAAGGTTTTAATTATGAACCAGGGTCTGAAGTAATGTGTACATGTTATAGGATTTATTATAAACATTTACATACATTAAATCCATGTTATAAAATAAAAGAACATGAGAAAAAGTTAAATGAAACAATTATAATTGAATCAAATTATGATAAGTCCAAAATAACAACTAGAAGGACTATTAAATGGGATGAAATCCCTATTCCTCAATACTGGAAGATGACCAAAGTTGCTCATAGCGAACCAAGGATGGAAACTCAAATTTAGAATATTATTCAAACTCTAGATGGAGATGTCTATGTTCAGATGGAAAATGTTCAAACTGAACCTAGAAGATTTTTGGGAAATTCTTAGAAATCAGGACTGTCAAGATCAGCCTCTGTTAGATCTTTTATTTCTCCTTTTATTGAAGAAGTGGATAATATTCCACATAGAAGTTCTACTTCTAATTTATGTGGTGAGAAAAATCCCCATAAATCTAATTCATCTTTTTATACTGCAAATAATTATTTAGGTGGTGAGCATAATCACCATTCTCAGTCATTTAATTCTACACATTTAAATTCGGGTAATTTAAATTTTAGTCATTTAAATTCTTGTAATTTACGTGATGGAAATAACCATCATGGTGCTTCTTGTTCTTATGTTTCTGATTATATTCCTCTCATAAATTTTAGTGATGAGGAAAATCATCATAAGATTTCTAGTGATGAGAAAAATCATCATGTTGATCTATTACATAAAGATAGAGAAAATATTGTTAGAGGTATTTATAATACTAAGGAAACGGATATAACCGAATCTGAAATGAATTTTTCTATATGAATAATACAACCAAAATAAATTTTCAGAAAGGATCTTTAGCTAGGCAGAAGATTAGAGCTGAATTTAGCTTACCTAGATGGGAACCATTTAGAAAGTGGTTTTTACCATCTTTTTCTGCTAAAGAAAAAGAAAATGTTCAAGAAGAATTTTATAAATTCTTAGGAGATAAGAATATTTTATCTCCTTTTGTCCCATGGTTTGCATCAAATTACATTGAACCATATATCTCTATTATAGAAAGAGATTATAGATTATCAAATGGCAATATTTTAAAAAGTTCATATCCTCCACAAGGATCTTTTCAAATGGAAAAGGATAAAGTAATAATAAATTTTAATGCTCTTGCAAAATTATTTGGAGAAAATACTCTATCTATTCATTGAAAATTTATGATGATCATTCAAATGCTTTTTGGAATAGAAAAAGACATATTATTTGTCTTCCATATGAAGATGATTTTGATGAAAAAAAATTCCTACAAAGGCAAGACCTTGTCAAATGAATTCAGAATATTTGGAATTATGTAAAAAGAAATCCAGTCTTTATTATAGAAAGATTTAATAAAACCTTCAAAATCTCCATGGTCATGCACCACTTTCTATGTTAACAAGAATAGTGAAATAGAAAGGGGAGTACCAAGATTGGTAATTAATTACAAGCCTCTTAATAAAGTTTTACAATGGATTAGACATGCAATCCCTAATAAAAAAGAATATCTGATAATAGTGAAAATATTCGTACTTTATTACAAAATCTGAGATGTAAAACATTGTCTAATTTTAGATGGTATAAGGATGCTTTTCTTAATAGAGTTATGGAGCTTCCTGAGAGTAATAGTAATCATTGAAAGTCAAAATTTTTAGATGGTCTTCCTAGCTTATTTGCTGAAAGAGTTACAAAAACTCTTAGAAAAGATAGAGTAACTATTCCTTATGAGGAATATACCTATGGTAGGTTAATTTCAACATGTGTGCAAGAAGGTATATCATTATGTAATGAAATTAAATTAAACCAACAAATTAAAAGACAAAGACTGACTGAAAGGAATCAATTAGATCAGTTCTGTAGTCAATTTGGCATGGATATGTCCAAAGAAAATCATCATATAGAGAGAAACCAGAAAAATATTATAAGAAAAAGAGAAAATATTCTCAAAAGAAATTAGATAAAAAGATAGAAAGAAAAAATAATAGAAAAATTAATAAAAAAGAAATTAAATGTTATAAATGTGGAAAAATGGGTCATTATGCAAATAGGTGTAGAATGAAGAAAAAGATTAATAATCTGGATATAGATGAAGAATTAAAAGATAAAATATCTAAATTATTGATAGAAACTGATTCTGAGTCATATGATGAATCAGAAGAAAATTCATTTGAAGAAATTAATAATCAAAGTTTTACAGATGAATCATTTGAAGAAGATAAAAATTGTTGTAATCCTTGTAAAAAGGAAAGACATGTTTAAAACAAATAAGTCAGGATAATTCTGATAATGAAGAATTTTATAAAATTTTATCACAATTTAAAGAAATGGATGTAAATGTTTTGATTAATAATAATATTTTAGAATTTCTTAAATTAATAAAAAAAATAGAATTAAGATCAAGCATTATTGATCAGATAGAGGATATTCCTACAACTAGTAAGAAATTTGAAGAACAAAATGATTTTTCAAATAATGATGATCCATATTCAATGACAGAAGTTCATAAACTTTTAAAAGAAAGAAGTAATATGATTTCTTCAAAAACAACTATAAATGATTTAAATAATGAAGTTAATAATTTAAAAAGGGAAATACAATATCTAAAACATGAAAATATTGGTTTTGAAGAAAGAATTTCTAAATTAGAAATAGAAAAGGTGATGTCCTTTGATAAAAATAAAATATATGAAGATAATAATGCAGAAATGTTAAATGAAAATTTTCTAAATACTCTTGATATAATTACTTCTCAAAACAAAAATTGTTTTACTCATAGATAATGATTTCCGAATTGAACTTACAGCCCTTATTGATAGTGGTATTGATATAAGTGTTCTACAGGAAGGATTAATTGCTACAAAATATTTTAAGAAAACAACTCATAGTTTGAGACATGCTTGTGGTGAAAAATTAGATATTCAATTCAAACTTCCACGAGCATATATTTGTAAAAATAAGGTATGTATTCCTGAAAGTTTTTTATTAGTGAAAAATATAACTAACCAAGTAATACTTGGAACTCCTTTTTTGAAAAAATTATATTCTATTTCTCATATTGATTCAAAAGGATTGATCGGAATTTATGATAATAATCAAGTGACATTTCAGTTTATAACTGAGCCATTTTCTAAAGTTTTGAATGAAATAAAGGAAAATATTTTAAGAAAAAATAATCAAATTAATTTTTTAAAAAGTGAAATTAACATTTTATCTATTGAAGAAAAACTTCAAAATTCAAAATTACAAGATAAAATAAAAATAATATTGAATAAGTTTTCATTGGAAATTTGTGATGATCATCCATATGCTTTTTGGAATAGAAAAAGACATATTATTAGTCTTCCCTATGAAGATGATTTTGATGAAAAGAAAATTCCTACAAAGGCAAGACCTTGTCAAATGAATTCAAAATATTTGGAATTATGTAAAAAAGAAATCCAGTCTTTATTACAGAAAGATTTAATAAAACCTTCAAAATCTCCGTGGTCATGCACCGCTTTCTATGTTAATAAGAATAGTGAAATAGAAAAGGGAGTACCACGATTGGTTATTAATTACAAACCTCTTAATAAAGTTTTAAAATGGATTAGACATCCAATCCCTATTAAAAAAAGATTTAATGGATAGATTATATGATTCCATAATATTCTCAAATTTTGATTTAAAATCTGGATATTGGCAAATTTAGATTCATGAAGAGGATCAGTATAAAATAGCTTTTAATGTTCCAATAGGACATTATGAATGGAAAGTAATCCTTTTGGTCTGAAGAATGCTCCTTCACAATTTCAACAAATCATGAATGATATTTTCATTCCTTATAGTGATTTTATTATTGTATATATTGATGATATTTTGATGTTTTCAAAAAATATTGAATGTCATTTTAAACATTTAGAAATCTTTAAAAAGCTAGTAATACAAAACGGTTTAGTAATATCTAAATCCAAAATGTCTTTATTTCATACTAATGTTAGATTTTTAGGTCATAATATTGAAAAAGGAAAAATTATTCCTATTAATAGAAGTATTGATTTTGCTTCTAAATTTCCAGATGTGATATTAGTTAAAACCCAATTACAAAGATTTTTAGGTAGCTTAAATTATATTTCTTCCTATTATAAAGATTTGCCAAAAGATACAGCCATATTCTATGATAGGCTTAAAAAGAATCCAGGAGCATGGTCAGATAAACATATAGAATCTGTAAGAAGAATTAAAACTAGAGTAAAATCTCTTCCTTGTTTAATGATAGCAAATCCACATTGGGATAAGATTATAGAAACTGATGCTTCTGATATAGGTTATGGAAGAATTTTAAAACAAATTTCTCCTGAGCATAAAAAAGAATTTTTGGTAAGATATCATTCAGGAAAATGGTCTAATAGCCAGAAGAATTATGCAATTATTGCAAAATAAATCTTAGCAATAGTTAAATGCGTGATAAAATTCCAAGATGATTTATACAATCAAAAGTTTATTATAAAAACTTATTGTAAATCTGCAAAACATATGTTTAATAAGGATTCCAAACATGATGTTTCTAAACAAATGTTTGCAAGATGGCAGGCTCATTTAGCCCCATTTGACTTTGAAATCCAATATAAAAAGAGTGAAGATAATAGTCTTCCAGATTTTTTAACTAGAGAATATCTAAATGAATAATCTTATTATAAATGCTGATTATATGTTCTGCAATTGCAGGTTGATGATCCCTCGTGGAAGGGGCTTTGGACCCTATAGAGGAAGAGGGGGCAAAGGTAATATCCTTGCTCAACATGGTCAAAGAAAGCTGGTAGCTGAAAATTTTGCTTCTAGCTCAAAAGGGAATATTTCTCCAGACAATCCATTATATCAAGAATTTATGGACTTTATAAGTCAAAAGAAGGAAGGAAATGCTTCTTCCTCTTCATATGCCAGGGCATTAGGTGATGAAGAAATAGAAGATAATATTTCTTCTTATCATGAGAATCCTCAAAAATAGTTAATATTTCTCTTAGAAAACAAGGACTTACAATGGGATAATGATCCATGGTTGCTTATGCAAAGGTATCTCGATTCAGCATCATATGCTGAAACTACTTATAAACAAAGGGTTTATTATGAGAATATACTTAAATATTCAGGTATATGTGAAATTTCACATTTTACTTCGGCAACTCCAAATATTTAAAATTTTAGGAAAATTATAATTAAACAGATTATATCTGCTGATGAATGGGGGTTATCTACTCTTAAGGATAAATAATATCTTCATCCTGAACAAAAAGTTTTGGTTAAATTCAAATATTGGGATTATATGGATGCCTTGTCAAAAGTTTTCTTATATGAAAACCAGAAAAGAAAACATTCTTGGTTTATAAAAATTTGTGGGAAAAAGTTTAGTAAACCTATACCAAATTGGTTTTTGAATTGGTGGATAAATTTTGGTCCATCAATTAAGGTTCTTCCTGAGCCTTTTAAAGCATTATATGCTGATTGGGTAAAAATTTCACCCAAATTAATGGAGTTTGATCATACAACTCAACATTGGAATGATAATATTGGTCCAATGTATTTTTTCATAGAATTTTCAATCCCTTGGATCTGGAAATGGTGTCCAGAAGGGGGTTATACCCAGCATCATATTCCTTGTCTCAAAGAATTAGTTATACTAAATTTTGGATAAATTAACTAAGACAGATGCAACGACTAGAGAATTACAGGGCCAGCAGTTGATTAATGAAATCAAAGAAAAGTTGCAAGAAAACAAGCACCACAAGAAAATTCAACAAAAGGAAGAACTTAGTCCCTTCCAGCAAATCTCAAGAAGACTGCAGATGCAGAAAGGAATTGTTTCAAGAGAAGAAATTATCCAATCATACATAGAGCAGCTCAAGAAAGACTTGGAAAAAAATTTAGAGAATGCTAAATCAGATGTTTCAATGGCTTCTAATAATAGCCATTGTCTTGCGGGAGAATCTCAGGATCCAGGTGATGATGATGATGATTTAGATCTTGAAGAAATTTTTATGACAGTTAAAAATGCTGTCACTGGCTCTGCCAGTCAAAATTCTAAGAAGTCAGCATAAGAAGACAAATGAAAAAGAAAAAGTTGTTATGATTTGAATACTTTGAAGATGACAACTCTCTATCTATCATTTTACGGATCTCAAAAATAATAATGTTAGCACTGTTGCGAATTTCAAAATTAAAACTTTCAAATCTGTTTGTAATAGGTTTCATGTCCGGCGAACTAGCGCCTATAAAAAGCTTGTAGATCTTTAGAAGGAGGCATCCACTCCTTTGCTATCTCTTATCTTTTCTGTTGTATATTTGATATCCCTTCAAGTTTTCCTCCTCATTTTCATTTTCAATAAAATTTCATATTTTCTTCATTTACAAGTCTTGAAGACAAGAAGGCAATTGAGAGTAAGTTTATTTAAAGTTTTTATTACAAATTTTTGTTATACATTTAGCCTAATGGCAGGCTAAATTATTAAAGTGTTAGACTATGATAATCATTTTGTATATTTAGTTTATGGATTTATGATTCTAGCAGGAAAAGAACTTTCAATGTTTATCTATTAATCATCAGTTTAGGTTAAAACAATTGTCTCGCACTATTTATTATTCATGATAAACCAGGATGTTGCCCGCTGCTAGCCGTGTGATGGCATTTTAGGGCTTTTCTCCATTTTTTTTCATTTTGAATAATGATTTAGTTGACAGATGATTTGTTCTGTAAAATATACCTTATTTTTGATCACTATTATTAGATATTCTTCATGTAAAATGTTCTAAATAGTAACTATCAGTGTATAAACTGCATTTTTAACAATTTGGTTTCCCTCTTGTTTTACCGTTCTATAAACTTCATCTTTATTTGTTTGAGATAAATAATTATCCCACCAACCCTTAAGTTGGCCAGTAAGACCTGCAACTATTATTTTTGCTATATTGCTATCACTATTTTTATTACCTTTGCAGATAGTACTATACATTAACATTCTATAAACAAGATTATAAATATGTTTTTCTATATAACCATCTAAATTCCATTCATAAATATTTTTACTACTATAACTATTATTTACAATATATTCTGGTTCTTCATGTAGAATATCTACAGGCGAAGGTCTATTATAATAATGAATTCTTTGAGTTGGCCTATCTGCAAACTTATGTGCAAATCTACCTAATTTATTTATTTCATCTTTTATGATTATTTTATAATCAGGATTATTTTCTATTTCTTTTGAAAACTCATCTTCCAAAGTATTATGTTTTAAATCTTTAAATTTTTTATTTATTAAATTCTCTAAATGTATTGTTAATTTAAAATTAAAATCTTTTATCTCAGGTGGAGGCTGAAGACTAGGAGAAGCTATGACTCCCTTAGTTCCACTAGTACTTGCTATAGTTGTTTCTTTATTAAGGATTTTATCAATCCTTTCATGTAAAGATATAATATGTTCTCCTAATATGATTAAATACAAATTTGTATAATTCTATTGTTCTATTATTTTATTTATTTGCTTTAAAGTAATAGGTAGAGTATTTTCTTCAAAAAATTTTGCAAAAGCATTAAAATTTATTATTACTTTTTCCTTTTCCATTTGAAAAGATCCTTGTCGAGGATATGAACTTTTTAAAATATTGCCATTTGATAACCTATAATCTCTTTCTATAACAGAGATATATGGTTCAATGTAATTTGATACAAACCATGCGACAAAAGGAAATAAAATATTCTTATCTCCTAAGAATTTATAAAATTCTTCTTGAATATTTTCTTTTTCTTCAGCAAAAAAAATGATAAAAACCACTTTCTAAATGGTTCCCATCTAGGTAAGCTAAATTCAGCTCTAATCTTCTGCCTAGCTTAAGATCCTTTCTAAAAATTTATTTTGGTTGTATTATTCATATAGAAAAATTCATTTCAGATTCGGTTATATCCGTTTCCTTAGTATTATAAATACCTCTAACAATATTTTTTCTATCTTTATGTAATATATCAACATGATGATTTTTCTCATCACTACAAATCTTATTATGATTTTCCTCATCACTAAAATTCCTGGGAGGAATATAATCAGAAATATAAGAACAAGAAGCACCATGATGGTTATTTCCATCATATAAATTACAAGAATTTAAATGACTGAAATTTAAATTACCAGAATTTAAATGTGCAAAATTAAATGACTGAGAATAGTGATTATGCTTACCACCTAAATAATTATTTGCAGTATAAAAAGATGAATTAGAATTACGGCGATATTTCTCACTACATAAATTAGAAGTAGAACTTCTATGTGGAATATTATCCACTTCTTCAATAAAAGGAGAAATAAAAGATCTAACAGAGGCTGATCTTGACATTCCTGATTTCTGAGAATTTCCCCAAAATCTTCTAGGTTCAGATTGAACATTTTCATCTGAACTGGAGTTTGAATAATATTCTGAATTTCAGTTTGCATCCTTGGTTCACTATGAGCAACTTTGGTCATCTTCCAGTGTTGACGAATTGGGATTTCATCCCATTTAATAGTCCTTCTAGTAGTTATTTTGGACTTATCATAATTTGATTCAATTATAACTTTTTCTCATGTTCTTTTATTTTATAACATGGATTTAATTATGTAAAGGTTTATAATAAATCCTATTCCATGTACACATTACTTCAGACCCTGGTTCATAATTATAACCTTCAGTCTTTATATTTAATGTCAAAGCATTTAAAATATTTGCATCCGTAAGTGATAATTGAAAATTTGGATGAACATTAAAATACACTGAACCATGACCCAAACTGGATTGGATTACTCCTGTAATTGATTGTCTCCAATTTTTATTTCTACGATCTCTTAAAGTTGCTATAAAACCTTCTGGCAAATTATCCAAGGTTAAAGGTTTAAAAGCAATTTCCACTTGCCCAATATGTAAAAATTTATGTGTAAACCGATATGCGTTAATATCTTCTTCATTAAGAAGTTTCAAAATTGTATCCTCATCTTGTAAAGAAATTGATTCTTCAGTGGTTTTACAAATCTGTTTTAAACCAATTTTATTAAAAAATCTCTGATGGTATATTACCTTAGGTTCAACATATGGAATTGTCCATTTATTTAAAAGATCTAAATTTGAAGGTAAATCTGTTTCTATTTTCATACTGTTTTTAACAGTATCTTTTTTCAGAAATATATTCATTTTAAAAACAAGTGTTAAAATATGAAATCAAATGTATATCTACCTATGGCTTTGATACCAACCAGACAAGTACTAGTGGAACTAAGGGAGTCATATCTTCTCCTAGTCTTCAGCCTCCACCTGTGTTGTTTGCTTATCAGTGACGAAGAGTAGTCGTCACTGATTGGTTCTAGTTCAAAACCAAAAAAGAAATACAATTAGAAGTTCGAAAAAAATATATTAGTGTAATTATATCAAATAAATATTTAAACTTTTTTGGCTTATTTAATTTGCACAACTAAATTATAAACACTCTTTTGATTCTTATTAAGGGACTCAAATAAATATGTAAACATTTTAAATTTTATTAAGTAACTTGAATATGTTTTATAATTTTTAAAAAAAATAAAACTCAACATAAGTAAAAATGCATAAATAATAAGTAATTAGTATATGTTAGAATAATATTCCCTCCGTCTTATTCAAAAAAGAGTAATGATACACTTCTCAATTGAAAAAATTGCAAAAGTAGTCCACAATCTTTACCCCTATTTCAAATGTAGTCCACAATCTTTAGTAAGTATCAAATGTAGTCCACAATGTATCCGTTTTGTTTCAATTTCAATCCAAAAGACAAAAATTGGACCAAATTAACGGTCAACTAGTTTGACCATTAGTCAAAAGCGGTTTTGACCTCCTGAAACCACCCTCAAAGATTTTGGACTACATTTGAAACATGGGTAAAGATTGTGGACTACTATTGATTTTTTTTCAAAATTGTTGGCGGGGAATTTTTAGAATTATGATAATGAGAATTTAGGAAATGAGAAATTGTTGAAATTAAATACCTTCTTGTTTTCGATAATTTTCCATTTTCGAACTTATGACATTATTTTATTTTTCTACCTTTACTACAGAATGGACTTTTAACGGCTGTAGTTTAACGGCGGAAGAGACGAAATCACCATTAAAAAGGAAAATACGGACTTTCTACGGCAGTTTATATATAAACCGCCGTAGAAAGCCATTATCTACGGCGGTTATCAAATAACCACCGTAGTAAGTAACTTTCTACGGCGGTTATTCAAAAACCGTCGTAGAAAGAGACTTTCTACGGCGGTTGTAATAAAACTGCCATAGAAAGTAGGGACTTTCTAGGGCGGTTTTATTACAACTTCCGTAGAAAGTCACTTAGAATGTCACTTTCTACGGTGGTTTTCAAATAACCGCCATGGAAAGCCATTATCTACGGTGGTTATTAAATTACCGCCATAGATAATGGCTTTCTACGGCGGTTCTATATAAACCGCCGTAGAGTAGACGTATTTAACCCTAAATAACAAAGCGTATCTCCATATGCAAGGCCTTCCCGTGCCCGGAAGACGTCTTCCCCATCCTCATACTACGGTTTTACATATTTCATGTTTAGAATGGTTATTTGAAGCTACAATTTACCACTTTAAGGTTAGAGACTACTAAAATTTCTCACTATGAGCTTATTCTTGTACATTAGATATGTATGTATTGAATTTATTTTTATTTATGATAGATTGAACATTAAAGTTACAATCCATATATGGTGAACCTTAGTATTGTGGATTGGTAGTTAGTTATACTGTGTAGTTTGTTGGTGATGTGATATGATTTGTAGTGTTTGGTTCTTATTGGATGATGTTCATATAATTAGCACTACCTAATGGATTATTTTTGTATGCATTGCATGTGTTTGATAAAATGCATAAATGAAAATTTTATGGGTTCCTCTTCATTTGATTATGTCTATTATGCATGTGTTGGTCATGCATTAATTTTTTCATTGAGGTATTATATTATTTTTGATTATATGTTATATGAGTAACATTAGTATGAAATAATAAACACAAGCATGCAACTAATTACTTTCTACATTATTGCTTAAATTATTTATTTGGTTTTTTTAATTATTTAAAGGTGTTAGTTACGCATGGATCGAAATATCTTGTTATATGGTGATCGGACCTCTGATTTGTATGCGAAAGAAGTTGAAAATTTTATTGAATTGGCTTATAAGAATACAAAGTCCGTCCATTGTCCGTGTAAAGCTTGTAAAAATGGTGCGCGGTTTGATAACTCTAAGATTCCCTTTATATCGGAATGGATTTGATCCTTCTTATAAATTGTGGATTTTGCATGGTGAAAGTATTGAGAGTTTTTATGAGCAAAGAAAATCTAATGCAAAAGGAGATGATGGGATTGCGAGAGATCGATTGGATGACATGATTGAGGATGTGGCCGATGATTTTGCTGATAAACCGGAAGTTCTTGCTTCACTTTTGGGTGACAATGAAAAGCCTTTATACACCGATTGCACTCGATATACACGCTTGTCTAGTGTTTTGAAGTTGTTTAATTTGAAAGTGGCAAATGGGTGGTCAGATACTAGTTTTACAGCTTATTGAGGGTACTGAAAGATATGCTTCCAGAAGATAATGAACTTCCAGATCGAATTTATGAGGCAAAAAAAATATTGTGTCCAATGGGTATGGAGTATAAGAAGATCTACGCTTACCCAAACGATTGCATCCTTTACAGGAATGAGTATAAGGATTTATTGCTTTGTCCCAAGTGTAATACTTTAGGATACAAAAAGAAGCAACTATTTGATAAGGTTGAAGACAGTACTGATGCGCAAAAAAAGGGGTCGCCGGCTAAGGTTCTGTGGTATCTTCCTATAATATCGAGATTTAAATGGTTGTTTGCTAATGCAAAAGATGCAAAACATATGACATGGCATTCAGATCGGTGTATTCCCAGTGATGACAAGATGATAATGCATACATCAGACTCAGATCAATGGAAAAAAAATTGATTCAATGTATCCTTCATTTGGGGGAGAAGCAAGAAATTTGAGGCTTGGTTTGTGTACTAATGGAATGACCCCTTTTGGCAGTCCGAGTAGCACATATAGCTCATGGCCGGTAATGTTGGTTATTTACAATTTGCCACCTTACTTGCGTATGAAGCGTAAGTATATACTTATGTCTCTAAAGATTTCAGGTCAACGACAACTAGGAAATGACATCGATGTTTATCTGGCTCCTCTTATTGAAGACTTGAAAAAATTATGGGATGAAGGTGCACTTGTGTTTGATACACACAGTCAAGAAATGTTCACATTATGTGCCACGTTGTTCTGTACCATTAATGATTTTCCAGCATATGGAAACTTGTCTGGGTACTCCGTTAAAGGGCATAAAGCATGCCCTATATGTGAGCAGAGTACAGATTTTTGTCAGCTTGCACATGGAAGGAAGACAGTATAGCTTGGGCATCGTAGATTTCTTCCCGAGACTCATGTATCGCCATATGAAAAGAGCATTCAATGGAAATTAAGAGTTTAGAAAAGCTCCAGAACCCTTGAGCGGGCCTGAGGTGAATGGTCGTGTGAAGGACAATAATGTGGAGTTTGGAAAACCTTCAGAGTCCAGCAATAATGATACATGTTGTTGGAAGAAAAAATCCATCTTTTTTGAACTTCCATATTGGGAGACCTTAGATGTAAGACATTGTCTCGACGTTATGCATATTGAGAAAAATATTTGTGAAAGCTTGTTAGGTACACTTTTGAACATACCTGGGAAAACTAAGGATGGTTATAACGCGAGACTTGATATGGTTGATATGAATATACGATCAAATTTAGCATTGGTAACTCAAGGACAACGCACATATCTACCACCTGCCTATCATACTTTGTCCAGAAAAGAGAAGAAACAATTGTGTTCAAGTTTGAGTAGCATCAAAGTTCCATCCGGATATTCTTCAAATGTAAGTAGACTTGTTTCTATAAAAGATTTGAAACTTGTTGGTTTAAAGTCTCATGATTGCCATTCCTTAATGCAACAATTGTTGCCTGTAGCTATTTGCTCGTTATTTCCCAAGCATGTTAAGTCCAGTATAACAAGACTTTGTCTCTTCTTCAATGATATATGCAGCAAGGTCATCGCTCGCGAAAGATTCTATCAGTTACAAGATGAAATAAATGTTGTCTTGTGTCAATTATAAATGTATTTTCCACCCACCTTTTTTGATATTATGGTACATTTGGTGATTCATTTGGTTAGAGAGATAAAAATATGTGGGCCTGTTCATTTTTGATGGATGTACCCATTCGAGAAATATATGAAAGTGTTTAAAGGGTATGTTAAGAATCATTATCGTCCTGATGCTAGTATTATTGAAGTTTATATAGCTGAGGAGGTAATTGATTTTTGTACTGAGTACTTGGCGGATACAACATCAATTGGAATACCTAAGAATCGGCACGATAGGAGGATTACAGGTATGGGCACAAGGGGAGAAAGAATGTTTATGCCTTATAATGTTGAATTGATGAAAGCGCATCTCTACATACTACGCAATTCTGAATAAGTTGAGCCCTATGTGACAGCCCATATGAGTTCAATAAGAAAGTCTTATCCTGCTTGGACGGATCAAAATGTGCTCAATGAATATGATCGGACATCTATCAATTGGCTTGGTAATGCTGTCATGGGCAAAGACGTTTCGGAGACATTAAAATGGTTGGCGTTTAAGCCCAGCCACGTGGTACGAACATTTTCAGGCTATGACATTTGCTACTGAGAGACAAGATGAGAAGAGCACGGCACAAAACAGTGGTGTTACATTAATCTCGGAGGCTTTGCATGCTTCTAGCAGGAAAGATAAAAATCCATTGTATGCAAATATGTCATATTATGGGGTAATTGAAGATATTTGGGAGCTTGACTATGTTTGTTTCAAAGTAGCTATATTTCGATGCAAATGGTTTGATAACAATAATGGGGTCCGAACTGATGATCCATTGGGATTTAGCTTGGTTGACCTTAATCGAGAGGGTTTCAAGGGGGAGCCATTTATACTTGCATCGTAGGCGAAACAAGTTTTTTATATCACCAATCCTTGTGACGAACATTGGTCTGTTGTTCTTCATGGCAAGCAACATCACGGAGTTGAAGGGATTGATACAGAAGAAGGGCTTTATGAGGCGAGCCCTTTCTCTAGTGGGTTACCTAAATTGACAGCAGTTGAAGAAGATAGGAAACTAGATAAATACATACTTCGTGATGACCCCAATGAAGGCTTATGGTTCGAGGATCAAATGTCCCATAAAAGAAAGAGAATATCTTGATATCATTTTTCAGGTATATTGTTTATTTGTGTGTGTGTGTGTGTGTGTGTGTGTGTGTGCATATTTATATATGCATATTTGATTTTAATGAAACTATGGGGACATAATTTTATAACAACATGTATTTTTATCCTTTTTATTGTTTGATTGAAACAGGTCACACAACTTGGATGAAGTCGCGCAATTATGAGATAAAATTTACAGGGAACAGAAGATATCGAAATGATGAAGTTGTGAATTTGTTATTGCTGAAAATTGTGAAGCTTTTGTGTTTGATGTTAGGATAACAGGGAGTTTTGGTTAAATTTACAGGGGAGGCTCTGTCGGAATTGATGTAAAACTGAATTCTGTATTATTTGAAGTTGTTGGAATCTTAACTATTTATGTTCATTTGACAAGAAGTTTGTTACATTTATAGAGGAGACTCAGTTGAATTTTCTGAAAAATTGAATTTCTTGTTGTTTATAGTTGTTTACATGTTCACTGTTTATTTAACAAAGAGTTTTGGTTAAATTTACAGGGGAAGCTCTATCGAAATTGATGTAAAACTGAATTTGCAATTATTTAAAATTGCATAAAACTTCACTATTTATGTTAATGTTACAGGGAGGTTTGGTTTAATGTTGTTTAAAAATCCAATATTTTTGTTTTAATTTATAGTTAAACCTTGATAAATTAATACCCTAGGGATTGGAAAAAAGATATTCATTTAGCGAGGTTAGTTATTGACCGCTAAATGAATAAATTATTCGTTTATCGATTAATAAATATTTATTATTTTAGAGAGAGTTCTTCAATATAGTTTCTATTAAAAATTATTTGAAATTAGGAAGATCAAAAGTTTTACGCTCCTTAATGTCTCGAAACAACAAGTTCATGTACGTACATATATGTGTATAGCAAATGAAATCTGGTAATTATTACTTTATACAATTATTAGGACATTAAGGATACAGTTTTTTTTTTTTTATTACTTAACGCATTTAGCGAGGTTATAACTTTAGCCCGTTGGCCCAATTTGGTACCGGACGAAATTATTATATAAACGATGTTATTATTTTATCGAATATTACTTTATCCAGGTTTAACTGTAATATTCAAATTTGAAGTGTATATTCTGCATCATTTGAAATTTGTGTACAGGGGTAAGGCGCATTTCGTACCCACGTCCACCTCTTTCTATTTTTTTTGACTCTTAATTTGAATAAAAGAATGTACCAATGCAAAGGAAGACTATACATGGATACGATATTGAGTAATACTTGTAACCAATTGTAAAGAGCATTAATTAATTGCCGCTATGAATGGTTTATCTTAATATAATTGAAATTCTTGATTGACTTTATTTAAATAGAGATAATTAAGTAGATAGAAATTCAATAGTACAAAACTTACCAGTAAGTCAATGAAAATTATTACTTTTTCAGTGTTCCTATAATTATTGTGTAGTAGTACTTGAAAATTTTTTGCGGCCCTAAAATAATGGATTGGTTAACTGAAAATTTGAAATTTATTAATTACTTTTTTTTTTCATCGGTATAAAGGCTGGAGTTTGTATATAATTAATAAATACAATGTATTTTACTGTAAAAATTGATCAATATGAAATTGCATATTCAATATTAAACTTAAAAAAATTTTGGGGTTAATTTACAGGAAAAAAAACCTTGAAATTAATAGGAATAGAGGCGGGTGCGGGATTTCTCTCAATTTTGCCGGACACTTTCTACGGTGGTTTCAATTGAAACCGCCGTAGAAAAGCCACTTTCTATGGCGTAGAAAGTGGCTTTTCTACGGCAGTTATGTTAAACCGCCGTAAAAAGTGTCTGGCAAAAATGGAATTCCCGCGCGCTCCTCGATCTATTCCTATTAATCCCTAATTTTTCTGTTTTGTAAATTAACCCCAAAATTTTTTAAACTTTAATATTGAATATGCAATTTAATAATGATCAATCGTTGCAAGTAATTAAAATACATTATATTGATCAACTTAATAAATTTAACGTATTTTATTAAAAAATTGATCAATATGAAATTGCATATTTACTATTAAATTTTAAAAAATTTTGGGTTAATTTACTAAAAAGAAAAACAAGAAATTAACAGGAATAGAGGCGCCCGCGGGAATTTTAGTGAAACTTACTGTCGCGGAGAAATGATTTCATGTCCGTATATATATATATATATATCTAGTAAATATTACTTTATGTTTTTATTAGGCCCTTAAGGATTTATTTTTCTTATACTATTTATTGCATTTAGCAAGTTTATTACTTTAGCCCGTTCGCCCACGTCGAAAACGCACAAAATCACTATATAATCAAGCTTATTACTTTATTGAAGTTTAACTGTACTTCAATGAAAATTATTACTTTTGAGGTTTTCCTATAATTATTATGTAACAGTACATGAAAAATGTTTGGCGGCCTTAAATAATGGATTGGTTAACTGAAAATTTTGAAATTTAATTATTTATTGTTTATAATAATAAAAGGCAGTATTTTGTACATAATTAATAAATATAATGTAAATTGGATATTTGATATTATATTTAAAAAATTGTGGGGTTAATTTTAAAAAAAAAGAAAAATAGAAATTAATATGAACAGAGGTCCGCGCGGGAATTCGCACCATTTTTTTCCATATTTTCTATGGTGGGTCAAAATAAACCTCTGTAGAAAACAACTTTCCACGGTAAACCGCCGTGGAAAGTTGTTTTCTACGGCGGTTTATTTTAAACCCACCATAGAAACATGGGTCGGGTCAGCTTATGTATTTCAAATTAGGATTTTGAATTCAGACACCTTCCCCTGCCTTCCCCTGTTTCCCTCTCCTCTTTCCCGTCACATTCCATCATCTTCTTCGACCGGAACCCGTCGCCGGCGCCATTCGCTCACTGCCGACCGTCTCCTTCTCTTCCCCGAAGCTGTTCGGCGTTGGTTGCTCGCCTCGCCGTCACCCAGATCCGGCATTAGCCTCTTAATCGGAATAGAGGTGCCCATTGGATATCTTTTCCCCAACCAGAATTTCGGCTTATCGGTCGCTAGGTTGTAGGATTCAAATCCTAAATAAGGTTTAGCCGAATAGTTTCAAGTTTGGTTAAGCTTTAGGAATTTTACTGTTATTTGTTTGCTTGTGATTGGCCTAGGGTTTTTTGTTAATGTTGCATTTGGGTTTGTTGAGATGATGAATGCTTGGATTGTTTTGGTTTTGATCGATTGGTGGTTTAATTGGTTTGGTTGTTGAATTCAGGTTTGGGTTTGATCGAATGGTTTTTGAGTTCGTGTTTGGTTTTGATCGATTGGGGTGTTGAATTCGGTTTTACATGATTATTTTGATCAATGGGTGTTTGAATTCAGGTTTTGATCGATGGGGGTGTTTATGCAATTTTTTTTGGTGCTATAACTGGTTTTTCTCTTTCGCACTTTCATTTTACACCATTACTTCTATATGGTGGTTTAGGGTCACTTGGTTATAGGTCCCTCTGTTTTATATGGTATGCAAAGGCATGGAGAGTGTTTACATGCCTTTAATTTTACCCTTTTGTTGGTTGGGGGAGGGGGGAGAGTTGATAATGAGTGATTCACTTTTCTTGTTTTAGGCAAAAAGTGTAAAATGAGTGAACTTCTCCTTAAACCTTTTACCTTTCTTACTCTATTTTGTGTTCCTCCTTTAGTGCTAATGAGTGAAATGATTACTCTCAGTAGTTGAAGTTGTGAAATGTCACTTGCCTTTTAAAATTTAACCTCTCTTAGTCCTCGTTTTGTTTTCCTCCTTTGGTTTAAAGTGGGTAATGGCCCTTATTTATTGAAATTGAAACTTTCTTTGCCTCTCTTTCCCTTATCTTTTTTACAAACATTTCTAGTATCCTTTGTGTGTCGCCTTTCTTGAAAAGGATCCTTTTTTATACTTGGAGAGTGTGAAATGTCACTTCTCCTTAAACCTTTTACCTTTCTTACTCTATTTTGTTTTCCTCCTTTAGTGATAATGAGTGAAATGCTTGTTCTCATGAGTTGAAGTTGTGAAATGTCACTTGCCTTTTAAAATTTAACCTTTCTTAGGCTCCTTTTTGTGTCTCATTTGGTTTAATTTCTTTAATGGCACTTATCTTTTGAAATTAAAGCTTTCTTTGCCTCATTTTCCGGTATCTTTATTAGAAACGTACAAAGTATCTTTTGTGTGTCGCTTTTCTTATTTTAGGCAAGGAGAGTGTAAAATGAGTGAACTTCTCCTTAAACCTTTTTACCTTTCTTACTCTATTTTGTTTTCCTCCTTTAGTGATAATGAGTGAAATGCTTGTTCTCATGAGTTGAAGTTGTGAAATGTCACTTGCCTTTTAAAATTTAACCTTTCTTAGGCTCCTTTTTGTGTCTCATTTGGTTTAATTTCTTTGATGACACTTATCTTTTGAAATTAAATCTTTCTTTGCCTCATTTTCCGGTATCTTTAAATGTACAAAGTATCTTTTGTGTGTCGCTTTTCTTGTTTTAGTCATGGAGAGTGTAAAATGAGTGAAGTTCTCCTTAAACCTTTAACCTTTCTTACTCTATTTTGTTTTCCTCCTTTGGTTTAAAGTGGGTAATGGCACTTGTTTATTGAAATTAAAACTTTCTTGCCTATGTTTCCCTTTTCTTTTTTAGAAACATTTCTAGTATCCTTTGTGTGTCACCTTTCTTGAAAAGGATCCTTTCTTGAAAAGGATCCTTGTTTTATAATTGGAGATTGTGAAATGTCACTTCTCCTTCTACTTTTTCCCTTTCTCACTTTATTTTGTGTGCCCCATGTATTGATAATGATTCAAATGCTTGTTCTCATGAATTGAAGGGGTGAATTGTCAATTGCTTTTTCAATTTTAACCTTTCTTAGGCTCCTTTTTGTGTCTCCTATGGTTTAAAGTGTTTAATGGCACAAAGATTTTTGAAATTAAAACTTTCTTGAAATGAAAAGATGTTATCTTGTTTTCTCTAAATCTTTACCTTAAGTTTAAGATAAGGTAATGGTCCGAAAGAGAAAACGCAATGAGGAGCATAGTGATGAGGGAAATGGCAATGGAGATTGTTCTTCTACTAGAGCTAGAAGAGGTAGGGGACCTACAAATTGCAACGATCTTTCAGAAATGCGTATGAGGGGGAAAACAATTAAGATTGAATTCCAATCCAAAAATGAGCCTAAAAATGCACATACGAAGTGGATTACTTTCGTTGCATTCACTACCCGGAGGAAAGTGGACATTATGGAATATGCATCATGGCCCAAAGTCCCTGACGAGATCAAGAAGAGAGTGTCGATGGAAATACAGGTATTCTACAAAATTATAATGCATTGTTTGTAAACCCATTTATACAAATGAACCAAATTTACCTAACTTTGTACTTCTATTGTTTAATGTAGGCATTATTTGTTTTTAAATCAACTGAAGAGCTCGAGACCAAGTGGATTTCTTATCCTAGTAAACGTTGGAAGATTGAAAATCCTTTTTAGGTAGATATGTCAATGGCGACTTGAAGGGTGAGGACCCATGCCTTGAATATAAATATCTCCCAAGGGAGACATGGCTTAAGTTTAAGGCTAGCCGTGAAACAGAAGAATGGAAGGTGGTTATTTCAAATTTTTTCCCTTCTTCTTTTTGGATATTTGAAATTGCTCAGTTTATGGATAATCTCTTTTCATTTTATTTTTCTCTAGGCAATTCGTGGTAAAGCTCAAAGGAATGCCAATTTGAATTATTTTTACCATAATTTATCTAGGGGTGGATACCTACTATTGAAGAAGAATTTGCATGAAGAGGCATTGATTGAAAATGAGGAGAAGTCTTTAGAGGACGGTACGTCCGAAGAAGAAGGAGAAGAAGCTTATGCAGGGCCAGCCCATCATCTACTTTGGAGAAAGTCCCCCACAAACAAAAATGGCGAATACTTTACCCCAGAGGCTGGTCGTGTTGGAAGTGAAATTGTAAGTTTACGCCATACATTTTCTTATGATTAAATTGTTTCAGAAACTCATATTATTAATACTATCATTATTGATTTAAATTTCATATTTTTGGCGAAACGTTTAGGAAAAGTTATGTATGCGCGAGTCCCAAGGAGAGAAAGTTTCATAGGGTTGGAATGACATACTTGTCAAGGCAACGGGAAAGATCGATCACCCTGGTCGTGTTCGCGGTCATTCTACCAGGGCCTGTATAACAGATGTTTTTTTTACAACAACCCCGTCGCTTAAAGCTGAACTAGCTTTAACTAAAAGGAAGCTTCAGAAAATCGCAGCACAGCTTGATGAATGTCAAACAGATCTTAAGATGATGGTGGGTTTTATATGTACTAAAATGGGGACTAACTATGATTTAGCAAGAGCCACAGTACTCAATAGTGCCAAATCTCAGATTTTGAACCTAGAAACTGTTGGAATGGCTCCAGATATGTTTGAGGTACATGGTAGCCATGATTCCACTGTGAGTCCTACGAGTCTGCCTAAAGTACATCGTAGCCATAATGTTTCCCCTCTAATCCCTGCAAGTTTGCCTAAGTTACATACGATCCCTGTTTTATCTATGATCCCAATAAGTAGGAATGAGGTTCACAGTAGCCCTATTCCAACAACCTTGGAAGATCGGAGTTCTTTAGGGGATTACAAGGTAATTAAAGTACATTTATGTATGTCATCATTGTTTCTATAATTTCTTTCATATTGTCAATGCTAAAAAAGATTGATATTGCTTTTGATGATTACACTTAGTTTTTGGATTTAACGAAAATAGCGCAATAATGTTCATTGACTTGCTTATTATCTCAGGACGGGTGTAACTGTCACCTATTCATCTGTGAGAATACATGTAAGAGACATAAGCTTGTGGCCAAAGGAAATGTTTATAAGTAGAAAAAGCACCACGGGCACGAGGTAAAGAAAGGCTACGCAAGGGTTACAATTAAAATTTCATATGATGACCTTGCCCGTCTGCCATTTCCTGAGGAAGAGGCTTCAACTGTGGGAATGTGCCATTCCTTTTTTGTGGAATGGCCTATACATTTGATTGAGCTTATTCCTGATCCATTAAAACAGGTATATGCTTACATTTATTTGTGAATTACTTCATACCTTTTTGTATAATGAATTTTATTTCAAATGGTCTTAGGTGGAGAAAAGTTCAAAAAAGAAAAAAGGTCCTTCGAATTCTATGAATGAGATAAGATCATCTTCGACCACTACATAAGAAATGGCATCCTCTTCGACATCTAATCCATTGCACGAGTTAGAACTCTGATTAGAGAAAGATTCAAACTTCAGCTTCCTGTTTCAATTGACAAGACACATCATAGGTGTAGATCATCCTTTTAGTATGGATTGAATAGATGTCGTTGAATTATTGTCAAGAGAAAAGGAGGTCACAAACTGTTGCATGCAATTGTTCATCAAGTGAGTTTCGACCAATTAATTTTCTTTGTATTTTCAATTATTGTTATATATAGTATTCTTTCTATGTGGCTGGACTAATCAAGGATGATAATGTAAATTCCCTAGAGCTTTACATGATTTGGTTCAAAGGAATGGCCGCAAGGGGATAGGGTTTCTCTCAGCGGATCATGTCATGGCATTAGGAAATGCATATGAAGATATGGTACAATACATTGCATGAAACTTGAAGGATCAGAATAAAGAAATTTATCTGGTACCATGTCTTCAGAGGTAAACACTGTAAGCGTATCTCTAATTTTTAAGAAACACTGATTTAAAGATCTGAGGTCATTGAATTTTTTGTTTGCAGTGGACATTGGATGCTTATAGCCATTAGACCGATTGAAAAAGTTGTGTACTGGTTTGATTCATTACAAAACCCACAAAAAGAGGAGGCAGTAATACATATAGACGAGTGAGTTATATTAACTAATATTAGATTGTATTTATATTAACTAATATTAGATTGTATAATTTATAAGGCCAATCAGATATACCTATGTTGCTAATTATTTTTATTCATCATTCATATTTTATGGGTGATGTTTAACTATCAAGCTTTCCTATAATTGCCGAGAGTTGTGCATATGCGACCTGAATGGATAGTAGTTAAGGTAAAATTAGTACTTATTGAATTTTTTTTTAACGTTGTGTTGTATACAATTGTATGATCTTCTGACTCGTATAATATTATTCAATAGCATAAAAAACAAAAGTCTATCTGGGAGTGTGGCTACTATGTCATGCATTACATGTACCACATCGCAATGAAATCTGAGACATTAATTGGCACTCGAAAAGATATTTGATTTTGATTTCACATTACTTATTTGATTGTATTTCATTTTGCTACTCAATTAAATTTGTTTTTATACTCCATGGTAGTACTTCAAGATCGACCGCACTCCATTAACCACTTAGGATATAGATGCTATGAGAAAATTATGCGCTAGTTATATTGTGGAGCATTATCCAAGTAGTACTTAATGGTTGTTTTGCTAGTGTAGAAACTTGTTGATATTATAGTTGTATGAATTGTTGTAGATATGCAACTGTAATGTAATAGTGATTTCTACTTCTATCTTGGCAATATTTTATATATTTATTTTAAACTTTTGGAAGCAGGTTTTGCTCTAAACCAGAGAAAGCTCAAAACTTTCTATGGCGGGTATGGAAAATACCTTAGAAAGTTTAGGACTTTCTATGGCAGGTATGGAAAACGCCTTAGAAAGTTTAGGACTTTCTATGGCGGTTTAGATAGAGCAATAGAAAATGAGTACTTTCTACGGCGGTTTTGTTTAACAGCCATATAAAGTCCTGACTTTCTACCGCGGTTCAGGTGGGAACTCTATAGAAAGTCTTGTACTTTCTACGGCGGTTTTTCTGGGAACCGCCATGGAAAGTGACACTTTCTACAGCGGTTCGGTTAGGACCGCCGTAGTATTAGGGACTTTCTACGGCGATTGGAAAGAACCGCCGTAGAAAGATAGAACTTTCTATGACGGTTCTTCCCAACCGCCGTAGAAAGTCCGAACTTTCTATGGCACTTCTGAACCGCCGTAGAAAGTCCGTAACCTTTCTACGACTGCCAGATAGATGGCGGTTCAAATGCAAAAAAAACCGCCGTTAAATGTGCGAAAAAACCGCCATGAAAGCCCCTTTATGTAGTAGTGAATTCTTTCAGTTTTTCTCTATTCATCCTTGTAATTTGTCCTCTTTTTTTTATATCTTTGTCATTCTTGTTTTTTTTCTCTCTCTCTCTCTCTCTCTACTCTCATTTATTTCTTTATTTTTTCTACCCAACATTTTCTATTTTTCTTAAACATTCTTTCACCTTAATTTCTATGACACCCCAGATTCACTACTCCGCATACAAGGGGTAGTTTCACCGGATATCTACCTAGTTCGCATCAGGACTCAAAACATGCTTATCATAAAAATTTATATTCTTTCTTAATATATAAAATTTAAAACTTACACAGCCCTATAATATTCTTTAAAACTTATATTTTTACTTTTTACAGCAGTGCAATCGGTTTTACTCGATTTGGGACCTTTGAAATAAAATTATTTTATGATTTTATAAAATTTTCAAAAGAAAATATTTCTCAACTAAAATTCTTTTCATAAAAATACTCTTGTAAGTTTATTAAATATACTTATTATGAATGTTAGGGTACAACAACTAAAATAACTAATTTGACACCATTTATTCCACACATTATTATATTAGTAATGGTATGCAGAGTAAAAAAATTTAAAAGTTAACTATTCTATTGGAACAAGAAATATTTTTCAAAATGAATTCTTCTGATGGAACAAGGGGAATAATTAATTTTTAAAAATGCAAACTTGAGATGAATATAATACAATTGTAACATAATTTTTTGTGACTTTGGAAGCTCCTATAATAAGTAAAAGGAATCAAAATTGTCAATATCTTCAAAAGTAAAATAAATGTGTTATTCTTAAATAATATGGAAAAAAAAATCAATAGTAGTCCACAATCTTTACCCATATTTCAAATGTAGTCCGCAATCTTTGGGGGTGGTTTCAGAAGGTCAAAACCGCTTTTGACTAACAGTCAAACTCGTTGACCGTTAATTTGGTCCAATTTCCATCTTTTTGACTGAAATTGAAACAAAACAGATACATTGTGGACTACATTTGATACTTACTAAAGATTGTAGACTGCATTTGAAATAGGGATAAAGATTGTGGACTACTTTTGCAATTTTTTCCTTCTCAATTAATTTTCTCAACTTTCTTAACTCAAGTGAGGTATCATGCATTCATTGGTCAATAATATAGTATTTTATAAAAATGTAGCCAATGAATGCATGACACCTCACTTGATTTAAGAAAGTTGAGAAGATTATTTGAGGAATATATCATTACTATTCAAAAAATTCAACTTTGTATTACTCTTTTTAATGGGATAAAGGGAGTAATAATGATCAAAGATACAATATGTATGGAAAACAAAAATAAGAGAAACCTGTTTGCTCCTGCAAGGAATTGAACAATGGACCTCTTGGAGTAAGTATACAAAAGAGTTAACCACAAGTCCACTACACATTGAGATTTCGTTGATATGTTTGTAGAAATACTAGAATTTGAAGCAAAAGAAATAGTGAATTTGTTTGGGATGAGAGAGTCTATCCCTTGACCTTTCATAACTGAGCTAGCTATCCGCTATGATTTCTATCTTACTTTTAGTATATATAAATAATTAACAATGAGTGTGTTAGATTTCTATATTTTCAATAATATTACTAGGGCACCCTCATATTTTTTTAATTAGTCCATAACTTTTTATAATGTTAGATAGGCACCCTTTTGAGCTTCTTGAGCCAAATTCAATCTAATTTTATTCATATTTCTTCTCTTAATTTAAATTAATTATGTTATGGCACTCTAATACTCCATTAATTTCATAATAAGTATTACTTTCAAGATTTCATTTGTTTCAAAATAAGTATCACACTCAAAAATATGTAAGTTTTTTCCAATTTTATTATTGTCATATTTATTGTACCTACATAATTCATTATTTCAATCCATTATATAAATTACTATTAAAAATGATGTAATTTGCATAATTTACTCTAAGTCTATCAATTACGAGTTAATTTTTTTCTAGTTTGCATAAAGTATCAAGTTCTTTCAATTTAATGTTTATAAACTAAAAGTTTATCTTTTACTGTAGGTTTTCATGAAAATCAGTTGAGAGAAACGATTTCTAATTAAGTTAAATTAACTTAAAGAGATATAAAAAGACTATTATATACCTAAAGTTTCTTGTAAAATGCACTCTAGTACTTAAAGTATCAGTTATTTTTCACTGTAGTCCTTATAAACTAAATATTTATCATTATTTTGGTATAATTTCATGAAAATTAGTTGAAATGCACTACTAATAAATTTAATTAAAGAGAAATTTTTAAAAAACTATTATGTCCCTAAAGTTTCTTATAAAATGCACTTTGGTACTTAAAGTATAAGTTTGTTTCACTTTAGTCCTTATGAACTATAAGTTTATTTTTATTATGGTTAAATTTCATGAAAACTCATTGAAATACACTATTTAAGTCAAATTAACTTAAAGAGACATAAAAAGACTATTTCATCCCTAAATTTACTTGTAAATTGTAATTTAGCAATTAAAATATCAGTTTCTTTTAATTTAGTCTTTATAAACTAAAAGTTTATCTTTATATATATATATATATATATTGTATGATAATCAGTTGATAAGCATGGTTTCTAAGTTTAACTAATTAAAGAGACATAAAATACTACTATGTCCCTAATATTTATTATAAATTGTAATTTCTTATTTAAAAAATATGTTTTTTTCATTTTAGTCCCTAGTAACTGAAAATTTATGTCTGTTTTGGTATATTTTCAAGAAATTCAGTTTAGATGCACTATTTTTAAGTTGAGTTAACTTAAGAGACATAAAATTATTATGTCTCTAAAGGTTATAGTAAATTGCAATTTAGTATCAAAGTAGAAGTTTCTTTCAATTTAGTCCTATAAACTAAAAGTTAAGTTGAACTAACTTAAAAAGACATAAAACGACTTTTATATCCCTAAAATTTAATATAAAATGCACTTTGGTACTTAAAGTATTATTTTCTTTTGTTTTAGTCCTTATTAACAAAAATATATTTTTTTCTTGTATATTTTCATGAAATTTAAATGAGATGCACTGTTTCTAAGTTGAACTAAGTTAAATTAACTTAAAGAGACATAGAAGGCTATTTTGTCCCTAAAGTTTTTTGTAAATTACAATTTAGTATTTAAAGTATAAGTTTCTATTGATTTAGTCCTTATTAACTCAAAGTTTATCTTTTTTTTGGTATATTTTAATGAAAATCACTTGAGATGCATAGTTTCTAAGTTGAATGAATTTTGACAGACATAAAAATACTATTATGTCCCTAAATTTTCTTGTATATTGTAATTTAGTACTTAACTTTCAGTGTAGCCCTTATTAACTAAAATTTTATATTTTTTTAGTATATTTTCATGAAAATCAGACACTATTTTAGGTTGAACTAACTTAAAGAGACGTAAAAAGACAATTACATCCCTAATGTTTCTTGTAAACAATTTAGTACTTCAAGTATTGTTTTCTTTCAATTTGGTTATTCTACACTAAAAGTTTGACTTTTTGTATACATTCATGAAATTTAGTTGAGAGGCACTAATTATATATTGAATTAACTTAAAGAGACATAAAAAGGCTAATAGGTCCCTACAATTTATTGCAAATTGCACTTTAGTACTTTAAGTATAATTTTATTTTAATTTAGTCCCTATAAACTAATAGTTTACCTTTTTTCTTGGTATATTTCATGAAATTAAGTTTCTAAATCGGATCAACTTAATGAGGTAATTTTTAATTTACTACTTAAAGTATAAATTTCTTCAATTTAGTGCTTATAAACAAAAATTTACATTTTCTTTTTTATATATATTTTTATGAAATTCAGTTGAGATGCACTATTTTTAAGTTGAATTAAATTAAAAGACATAAAAGACTCTTACGACCTTAAAGTTTATTGCAATATGCAATTTAGTATTTAAAGTAGCATTTACTTTCATTATAGTCCTTATAAACTAGTAGCTTACTTCATGAAAGTATGTAAAGATGCACTATTTCTTAATTGAATTAATTTAAAGAGACAGTCAAAACTATCCATAATATTTCTTTTAAATTGCAATTTAGCATTAAAGGAATTAAATTATCATTTTCTTTCAATTCTAAACTAGCCAACTAACGTAAGCAGACTATTCTTTTCCAAAACATATTGTAATTTTCATTAAGATGTCTATAATTGTAAATTAAAATTTTTTTCATAAACATTTAAAATTTTAATATTAATAACAAGAAAAAGATAGAAATTAGCACTTTTATTTTCCAGACCATAATATCATAATTGGTTCTAATAAACCCATAAACAATAAACATCTACTCTTCAAAGTCCACAAAAATTTTGTTAATAAATTCTCATAATAAATAATTAAAGAATATTTTCATTGGTCAAAAGAGGGGAAAAAAAGAAAAAAAAAAACCGTGACAAAGAAAGGAAAGGGAAGGATTAAAGTGAAAAAAAAATCAGTGGGAAAAATTCTAAACCCTACTTGTGCCTCTTCATCCTGCTTCTTCCTCATCCGCCGCCGCTGCCACCGACCTCACCATCATCGACGCTGCCGCTGACCTCACCATCAACGACGATGCCGCCGACGCTTCCTACCACAACAACTTCGAATCCTTCAATTCATTATTCACTAAAGCCAGAACCCAGAAATCCTAATTCCTCTTTATTAGTCACTTAAACTTCAGTCTATCGGCTCTCACACAGTCCGCATCCGCCGCACTCACCCACGCAGCTATGCTTTGTCTGTGTCTCTTGGCAGTGTGATTGTTGTCTGCGTCAATGCTGACTCCCTTCGTCTGGAAACTGTAGGAGCAGCCTGATACGTGACCTTTGACTCGTTCATCCATGCATATCCATGCATGTCATCAGTTTGGTTGGTTGTTGAAGAATGGGTCATCCATGCTGAGTGAATCTCGTAGAAGCTGGAGAGGAGCTACTGCTTTGACCTTTTCTTTAGCTTATTGTTGCTTCTTTTTAGGTGATAGTAATATTTGTTGTTTCCTTCTTTTTTTACTGCATGAGGATCAGTCCACCTCTATAAATAGGCTGCACTTGATCGAATGAAATCATGGAATAAGAAAGCATTTTCCCTCTTCTTCTCATTTTCATCTTCTCCCAAATTCTCCAAAGGCATTAACGCCTTAACAATTGGAATCAGAGACTGCAAAAGATCTTGAGCCATGGACACACGAAACAAAACTGAGACGGAACTTCGGGATTACGTCGTCGACGCTCTTGCTCGACATGAATAGAGCTTTGATCAGCTCCACAATTAGCTCGAAACCATCATGGCTGAAATCCAATCACTCAAACTCAACCAACAGACCCAAAAAAGTCTGTTTGTTGCCTCCACCTCCCTCACCACCATCCAATCCTTCCAATCCAATCCCAGGCTCCATTTTCCCAAATTTGCAGAGGAAGATTCTGTGGGTTGGATTTACAACCAGTTCTTCGCTTACCGTAACACTCCAGCTGAGCAAAAGGTTACCATCGTTGCCCTCCATTTGGATGGGGTGGCTCTGCAATGGCATGTCTGGGTCACCAAACAAAAGGGACCCTTAAGCTGGCCAGAATGGAATTGAGCTTTGCTGGAACGATTCGGTCCGACAGAGTTCGAGGATCCTTCCGAGTCGTTGGCCCAGTTCACACAAACCTCTACCATCACAACCTACCAGAAGGAGTTTTAAAAACTCTCTAACCCGGTCAATGACCTTCTGGAACCATACCTAGTCAGTAGCTTCGTCGTCAGGCTGCAGGACAACATCTGTTACGAAGTCAAATTAAAACAGCCCAAAACATTAACATCTGCAATCATCGTTGCCCTGTTAGTAGAGAAAAAAATCAAGCTCCAAATCCCTAGCTCCCCTCTCACCTCGTTCTTCCCTTGCTCGGCCCGAAATAGCACTCCTATGCAATCGGACTCCACCCCCCTCAATCACAACCCACAACCCGTCATCCGTCGCCTAACACCGCAGGAAACACAAGAACGGTGACGCCAGAATTTGTGCTACTATTGTGATGAGCATTATGTCCCTGGCCACTGATGCAGCCGGCCTCAACTCTTCATGTGCACGGGCGTCCCTGCCACCGCGGGTGCAGATTTGCCCGACATGGAAGTGGACGGCGAGGCCACCTCCTCGTAAGTTTTGGCACATCCGTCAACCTTGCGGACAAGGTTGATTTAAGGGAAGGGGAATGATACGTGACCTTTGACTCATTCATCCATGCATATCCATGCATGCCATCAGTTTGGTTGGTTGTTGAAGAATGGCTCATCCATGCTGAGTGAATCTCGTAGAAGCTAGAGAGGAGCTAATGCTTTGACCTTTTCTTTAGATTATTGTTGCTTCTTTTTAGGTGATAGTAATATTTGTTGTTTCCTTCTTTTTTTTACTGCATGAGGATCAGTCTACCTCGATAAATAGGCTGCACTTGATCGAATGAAATCATGGAATAAGAAAGCATTTTCCCTCTTCTTCTCATGTTCATCGTCTCCCAAATTCTCCAAAGGCATTAACGCCTTAACACAGCCATCCGAGCCCCTCTGTTTTCCTCTGTTTTCTCTTCCTATCATGGTGTCACAGTAGCAACTGAGCCGTCGCAAATCACGAATCCCAGAAGCTTCCAAATCCAGTCCCAGCCTTCCCTTCGTTGAGTTGTCGACATTGGTAAACCTATTTTTGAGTGTGTGGTTGCTTTGTTGTAAACCCCTTAGGATTGTTGTATTTTGTTTGCATAAGATTTATTGTTTGGTGAGTGATACTGCTAATTTATTCATCACATTTTCAGCTTCTTTATCATACTCCTAATTTCAAATTGCTCTGTGATCTTTTATTTCCCCTCTTAACATTGGATAAGATATCAAGTGAGAGCTGATTTTGGTGTTGGCTCATTTGGAACCTCATAAACCAATCTCAATTCATATGTGAAGGGAATTTGTTAATATGATGAAATGTTAAGTTTAGTGGCAGAAACATATTTCTTGTCGTATCAATTGTTGTAGGCATCTGATGAAATTAAATCTAGTACTCATTTCATTCATTGGTGCAGGTTCGATGATAACTTCTGGATTTGTTATACAAATGCACATATTTTGCTTGTTGTTTCTGATTTGCTCTGAAATGCTATACAAATTCACATTAACTTGTCTTTTGTTGCAGACTATGACCAGCTTTGAGCCACTTCATAAGTCACAAGCTCATGATGGCAACATCCTTAAGTGCCTCCTTTCCCTGAGTATTGTGAGCCTCACCATTATAAATTCTCTCTAAAACTTCAATGAAGATGCTTGAAGTTTATTCTCTGTCTGTTTGTTTCTTTTGTTTTCTTTGTTCAATTGTTTTTTTAATTTATTTTAAATGGTAATGCATCAGCTATCCATCCACTGCATCTTCTGACCACACTGTCAAGATTTGGAATGTTGATGGCTTTAAATTGGAGAAAACCTTAGTGGGAAAGTATGCCTGATTGAAATTTTTCTTGTTGAATTTTTGCACGGATTGTGTTTTCTCTCTAAATGGTGCTTATCTCATCATAGGTAATTGATTAGGGGAATAAATTGTTCGTGCTGTATGTTAGGTCTGTCTATTTTTAGAAATTATTAATTGATACCAAATCCTAAAACGTTCTGCATTCAAGGGACGGTCTCTTTGCAGAGTACAAAATGTTTATGTATTGGTCAAATTATGTCTTCAGTCACTAATCATCCTTAATTTCAATTCTAAATTAAAAGGCTATTCATCATCCAGTTCCCACTATTTCTTTTTGCTGCTGAGGATGGCCTGGCTCCATTCGTTGAACATTCCTGATCTGTTAAACTTTTGAGCCTGAGCTAATGTTCTATAGGCTTTGTGAAAAAGGATATTTCATCAAAAGAAAGACTTGTACTGTTTTGGATGTGTTTAGGGAGCTTTTTGATTTCTAGTTTTTTACCTGATTTTGTTTTCACATCATATCAATTTGGCTGCACAGCTTCCTCTAACACTACCATAAGATTATGGTCAATGTCTTCCGGTGAAGATATCAGATTGAATTCATTAAATGATTGAAGATTTGCTTGCACAATTAAGAATGTGCACATGTATGGTTGTTTCAACTTGTTACTTTATTTTTCGTAAGATTACAGAATGATACTAAATCTTCTTTGCTTCAGGATCATGAGTCTTCCTTAAAGGAATTATGTTTAACTTTGAGTGGGGAGTGGAGTTAGGAAAGGTTTGTATTTCTTGATATCTTCTCTATTCTTTGTTTAGTCGCCAAATAATCTGAAATTTAACTCCATATTTAATTCAACCTTGTATTATTATTACATCGTGATATGTAATTACTGGCCACTCAAGTCAGGAAACAACTTCATACTTGGTGCAAAAAAGGAAAACCAATCGACGGTTTCAATTTCAGTACTACAACACTGCTTTCGAAATTGGTTGCTGGTTTTAGAAGTGGATTCATGCCTTGTGCATATATTTGTTATCCATTTGAGAATGTTGAACTCTATAAAATGATGTTCCCATGCATTTTTTGGTTGATGGGTTGGACCAGACCCGTGGATGTATGGTGAGTTTTTTTTTTTCCCTCTTACTGTGAAATTTATGGAACATTCTCAACGTCCTTGTTCTGGTTGTTAGACAGGTTTACGTTTGATTGTTTGAGTAGTTACTTTAATTTTATATTTCTCTAATGATGTGTTCAAATACTTGTGCAGTGTGCCTTTGTGATTTAAAAGGATAAATTGGAGATATCTTTTGTGTCATCAATCCACCACGACAAGTGATGTCGTTGGCCATGAATAATTTTGTTTAGTCTTTTGGTTAGATGGAAGCTTTGTTATTTGATTTAGAACATATTTAAATATGATGTCAATTTGTCATACTTTTTTGAATTATGGCATACTATATGTATATTCATTTGCAATTTTAGTAATACTGTTTAATATTTTGTTCCATTGACAACGTTTGTAGTCACTAAAGTAGGTACTATTGACGACCAGTTATCGTCACTAAATTTGTTGGCTTTCATCTTTTTCTTGGCAAACTTATGTTGTCACTAGATCCGTTGACTTTTGTACTGACCAACATTTCTTGTCATTGAGGTTCGTCACTAAAGTCTTTGACCATTTGTTTCCTACTGAAGACTTTCTTTCGTCGCTATCATTCTCGTCACTAAAAATACACTCTTTAGTGACGACTTGACATTTTTACTAGCGCACACTTAGTGACGACTTTCTTCGTCACTAATATTAGTGATGACAAACTGGTCGTTAGTAAATGGTAGGCTTTAGTGACAATGGTGCAAAAAAGTTGTCACTGGACACTTTAGCTACGGACCTATAGTCGCGACCACTTGATGGCCGGTTTGTCGTCACTAAAGGGTTTTAGTGACGACTTTCTATCGCCTCTAAAGCCCATTTTTCTTCTAATTAACCACCAATCATTAGCGGAGCCCGAATTCTTTTTTAGAGGGTGCGCATTCACAATGGTACATTAACAACAAAGTAAAGCATATTCAAATACATATGAAAAGAAAAAAGAGATTTACAAGTCACACAACGTTAAAGTGCAAAACACAAATTCTAAAAATTGTATGTGTTAATTTAAAAATTTATATTCACCGAGGAACTACACACACAACATTCAACAATCACTATAATTATTTTATATATATATATATATATATATATATAAGTGTCTAGGGTGGGGTCACCGAGGGCCTGGACACAGGGCCCCCACCCTAGCTGCGTGAGTGCCACCAATGATCAGTTTAAAGCAATGTTGTTCGGCCCGGCCCGGCCACCGACCCGGCGAGGCCCCAGGGTCGCACGACCCGGAGGGTCGACCCGGGTCACCCGGGGGTCAACCCGGATGACGTCATAAATAAATAAATATATATAATATAAATAATATTAGTTAAAATATTTTTTCTTCACAACAATTATATATATTTTTGAATTTTACAAGTATCTTAAACATTAAAATTCATTGTTATAAAACTCAATAAGTAAATAAATTATAATATATTAGTTATATTCTAAAAATTATATTACTACATTTTCTTAGGAAAAAAAGATAAAATTTGATGTAAAAGAAATAAAAACGTATTTTAGATTAATACATGACAAAATTAAACAAGCTTTAAATGAAAAGAAAACAACTAATAAAAAATTATATTCTTAAAATTATAAATAGTAAGGAATTACAATGAGATTAACATTAGTTTAGATGGTTCAATTAATATATTATTATTAGAAAGCCTATGATTCATATTAAAATATGAGTTAAAATACTATTTTGCACAAAAATAATCAAACAATTCATTGTGTTATAGTGGTAAGTCCTCTTATTGTTTATATTGGAGACCAAGTTCAATCCCTACTAAAGTAAAAATTTTTAAAAAGTCCTTTAATTAAAAAAAAAAAAAAAAAAGCTCTGCAGGTCGACCCGGTTCCCGGTCCGCCCCTGGTCTTGACCGGGCTTGACCGGGTCACCCCACATCCGGGTTGCCTTTATAATTTGGCCCGGCAAGGCCTGCGGGTCGCGGGCCGGGCCGGGCCAAACAACACTGGTTTAAAGAGGCAGGAACTAGCACAAAGGTTGAGAACGCCAAAGAAAGGAAAATGGCATACCCCTACAATTCCATTAACAAAATACTCATCATCATCTTTGTTTATAGCCTAGCTTTCCTAAGTTCAGTTTCCTTCCAAAAGCAAAAGCAGACTTGGTCGACGATATTTGCTCAAAGACCACTTGTGTAACCGACTCTGAATTTTGCAAAAATGCCTTTCGTTCCAACCCTTGTTCTGCCATAGCAGACCCTCCAACGCTAGCTAAAATCCGGATTGATCTACCGCAAGCTCATACCAAATCTTCAGTAACTTTGCTGCATTCGCTCAAGGAAAATGCGCGACTGATCCAAAACTAGAAAAGATATACGAGTCTTGCCTTCAAAACTACGACGATGTAAATGATGACCTGCAATTCAGCAACCAAGTAATGAATCTGTGCGGTGCTTGTTGAGAAGCAAGCCAGAAGCAAGTTGCAACTTGCCAATTCAGCCAGCTAGGATCAACGCAGAAGCAATGTGCAACTTGCTACAGCTGTAACTTGTAACTTGCAGCAAGTTTGATCTTATCTAATTGCTATTGGATAAGATCAAGTGGAAGAAGATACCAGATCTTCAAGTTAGTTATTTTAGTTAGGAGGCAATGCTCAAAGCATGTAGTGCAAGTGTAAATGCTGTAGACTTTATATATAGATACAGATTGTATATACATAGGCTAGCTTCTCTATAAATAGGTGATCTCTAATGTAAATCAGTTCTAAGCTTATCAATACAGAAAATTTTCTCTACAAACTCTCCCTCTGATTCTTTTCTCCTTCTTGAAACTTCTGATCTCTCCTTATTGTTGTTCTTTCTGCTGCTGTAATTCTGCTATTTTTTCATGGTATCAGAGCACTAGATGTGTTAAACACTCTCAGAATCTCAGATTTTGTGAAATCTACTACAGTAAACACAATTATGGCAGGTAGTTCAAGTAACAATGAAGGAAGCAGAACCAAAGGAAACAGAAATGAATAGCCTCACTTTGAGATTCTTCTTAATATATTGCTCCATGGATCTGATCATCCAGGACACCTACTAGTTATGGTTCCACTCACTGAAAACAACTATGTGATTTGGTCCAAGGCTATGAACCTGGCACTTGGAGCTAATGAGAAGGTAGGGTTGATAGATGGAAGGTTCCAGGAACCCAGCTTCAACTCTCCAAACTATGATGTGTGGAAAAAGACAGATTGCATGGTCTCCTCATGGATTGTGAATACAATCTCCAAGAATATTTTTTAAGACTTCATATTTGCTAGCAATGCTAGGAAATTTTGGCTGGAGTTGAAACAAAGGTATGGAACTACTAATAGACCTTTAATCTATCAATTGAAGAGAGATATTGCATCTATGAATCAAGGATCACTCTCTGTGGTGACCTATTTCTCAAAATTGAAGCACCTCTGGAATGAACTTGATGAATTGAAGCCTCTACCTCAGTGTACTTGTATACCAGGCTATTCCTGCAAACCGAATGAGGAAGTTAATGATCTGATCACTCAGAATAGGATGATGCAGTTCCTGCTTGGTTTGAATGACTCATTTGATGGATCTAAAAATCAGATGCTACTCATGGAGCCTTTGCCTAATGTAGGAAAAACTTACTCAATGATACAGGTTGTGGAAAAGAAGACGCAACTAAGTAGCACCTACATGAATGTGAGTGAGTATTCTACTCTGATGGCTAACATGCATCTGAGTTCAAATCTGCCAGAAAACAATATTGTTATGGCCAACAATTTGCAAAATATGCATGAGGCTAATGCTCTCATGGTGAAAGGCTACCAAAATAGGTTTACAGGCTAGAAGAAGGATGTCAATGGCAAGAAGACAGGACTGAAATATGAATTTTGTAACTTGGATGGACATTTTAAGGACTCTTGCTTTAAAATCATTGGCTATCCAGAATGGTGGAAATGAGGAAAAAGGCAAACCACAGCAAAAAGGCATAGTCAATGCAGTTGAAACACCAGTATATATGAACAATTTTTAGAATTCTGATTTCAGCTCAATGTTGTCAACTGTGGTTCAAAAATAGCTCAATAGAATGATGAAAGGCAAAGGCATTGCGGGAAACGGAAGCTCAAATTACCCTAACTCTGATCTGGTTAACTTTGCTCATATTGAGGAATTTGTAGGTATGAGTACTCCCTTTCATCTATCCTTTTCTAAACATATAGATATGTATTCATGGATTGTTGATACATAAGCTACGAATCATATATGCATAATTCACATCTCATACACAACTTGCTCTTTGGCCTTGTAGATTAGGACATCCTTCAGCTAATGTGATAAAGAAGTTACAATTAGTTCATGTTGGTAATGAAATCCACAGACATGATTCCTATGAGGTCTGTCCTTTAGCAAAACAGCATAGAGCTACTTTTCCTACAAGTGTAAGCAGCACTTCTGGTTGTTTTCAATTACTACATGTTGATGTATGGGGGCCTCATTCCAAACCTTCAATGAATGGCTGTCCTTACTTTGTTACTATTGTGGATGATTTCAGTAGGTCTACTTGGACTTTCTTTATTCATACTAAGGATTTAACTTGCATAGTCCATGAGAAGTTCATAAATCTAGCGAAAACTCAATTTAAGACAACTGTCAAGATAATCATAACTGACAATGGTGGAGAATTCATTGGTTATCAATGTCAATCTTTGTTTTCTAAGTTTGGCATCCTGCACCAAAAAACATTTGCTAATAGTCCCCAACAAAATCGGATTGTAGAAAGAAAGCACAAACATCTCTTACAAACTGCCAGAGCCTTAATGTTTCAATCTAACCTTCCCAATAAACTCTGGGAAGAAGCCATTTTGAGAGCCACTCATCTCATTAACAGATTGCCTACTACAATTCTGGACTGTAAAACACCTCATGAACTCTTTCATAAGACACCACCATCTTTTGATTCCCTTACAATTTTTGGTTGTCTGTATTATGCATCAGATACCAGACCTCACAAAGACAAGTTCAGCCCAAGAGCTATCAAATCTGTGTTCATAGGTAATCCTCCGGGACAAAAGGGCTATAAACTTTACAGCCTCACTCACCATAAGGTCTTTGTGTCAAGAGATGTAGTGTTTCATGAGCATGTGTTCCTTTTTAAGGAAAAAACTTTCTACTAACATGTCCAAGGTTCCAATTCCTCAATTGAGTCATATGGAACCTTTTCTAACTAAATCACCTGACCACCCAACCACCTTACATAGTGATCTCATACTTTCTGAAACCTCACCCTCACATGCTGATCCTCTTCTCTCTCAATCTACCTTAAACCCTCATACATCATCATCTCACTCAGACTCTCATATATCCCCACCTGCTCCCAGACAAAGTACTAGAATTAGGCAAAAACCATCTTGGATGTAGGATTTTGTGGCTACTCATCATGATTGCATCACTTCCTCTATTTCCCCCACCCCTAATAATCATCCTCAAACATTTCCATATACACTTGCACCTCATCTTTCACCTACATATATTCATTTTTTAGCAAATACGTCAACAATGCATGAACCATATTCATATGCTCAATCAAAGAATCTGCATGAATGGGTCCAGGCCATGAATCAGGAGTTGCAGGCTCTTGAAAGTAATGATACTTCAGAATTGACAGTACTGCCGCCTGGTAAGAAGGACATTGGTTCTAGGTAGGTGTACAAGATCAAGGGAAACCCCAATGGATCAATTGGCAGATTGAAAGCAAGGCTTGTTGCAAAGGGGTATACACAAATAGAGGGAGAGGACTATTTTGAAATCTTTTCACCAGTTGTCAAAATAGCTACTGTGAGGATTTTAATAGCTTTGGTTGCCTCAAAGGGTTAGTCTCTCCACCAGCTTGACATTAATAATGCCTTCTTACAAGGCCATTTGGAAGAAGAAGTTTGCATGCTCCCTCCACAAGGATACACCAATGCTGCTAAAAATCAAGTTTGCAAGCTTAAGAGGTCTTTGTATGGATTGAAACAAGCCTCTAGGTAGTGAAATTATGAACTTACTGAGCATCTTAAGTCCTATGGCTTTACTCAATGTGAACATGACCACTGTTTGTTTCTTATGGTCAAGAATGGCCATGTTTTGGTTTTGTTAGTCTATGTCGATGACTTGCTTTTGACTGGATTTTCTGAGACTGAGATTTTTGCTGTGAAGAAATCCTAGCATGCTCAGTTTACCATTAAGGATTTAGGTCATGCCAAATACTTCTTCGGGCTTGAAATAGCTCGTTCAGCAGATGGGATTTATCTAAACAAAAGGAAATATGCCATGGATATCCTCAATGATGCAGGATTTCTTGAAACTCATTCTGTGGCTACACCTATGGTAAAGGGGCTCAATTTTGATGACACTACTGTTGCTACTACTTTTCCTGAGCCTGACTAGTATAAAAGACATGTAGGGAGGTTGCTTTACTTGGGTTTCACCCGGCCAGATTTTGCACATGCCACTCAACAGCTTAGTCAGTATATCAATGAGCCTAAGCAGGTTCATTGGGATGCTGTTATTCATGTCCTTAAGAACTTAAAAGGGTGTTCATCCTTGGGCTTGTTCTATCCCTCTCAGTCTACTTCTCAGTTTCAAGTGTACTGTGATGTTGACTGGGCTACTTGCAAAAGGACCCGCAGATCTCTTACAGGTTTTTGTGTTTTTTGGCAATGCTTTGAGCTCCTAGAAAACCAAAAAATAGGCTACAGTTTCCAAATCATCTGCTGAAGCAGAATGCAGAAATATGGTTGCTACCACTTGTGAATTACAGTGGATTTTGTATATTTTGGGGCTTTCCTTCAAGTTCAGATTCCTCCTCCAGTGCTATTTTACTGTGATAACCAGGTAGCTCTCCACATCACTACAAATCCTGTATTTCATGAGAGAACTAAGCACATCCATATTGTTAGGAACAAGTTCAAAGAGGGGCTCCTTGCTCTTAATCATGTTTCCTCACATGCTCAACTTGCAGATATCTTTACTAAGTGTCTTCCTTCACCTCAGTTTCATTTTTTACTTTCCAAGCTCAGATTGTTAGACTGTCATTACAATCCAGCTTGAGGGGGGTGTGTTGAGAAGCAAGCCAATTCAACCAGCTAGAATCAACATATAAGCAATGTGCAACTTGCTCCAATAGCAATTAGATAAGATCAAACTTGCCAAGTTTGATCTTATCTAATTGCTATTGGACAAGATCAAAGTGGAAGAAGATTCCAGATCTTCAAGTTAGTTATTTTATTTAGGAGGCAATGCTCAAAGCAGGTAGTAAATGCTGTAGATTTTATATATAGATACAGATTGTATATACATAGGCTAGCTTCTCTATAACTAGGTGATCTCTAATGTAAATCAGTTCTAAGCTTATCAATACAGAAAATTTTCTCTACAAACTCTCTCTGATTCTTTTCTCCTTCTTAAAACTTCTGATCCTTCCTTATTGTTGTTCTTTTTGTTGCTGCAATTCTGCTATTTTTTCAGTGCTATCTTTCTTATTTCTGATCAACTACAAGGAGAAATAATATACTAGCATTAATTACTAATCAATATAGAAAGTATGTTTTCTTCATCATCATCATCATAAGTAAATCGGTTCGACTGTTTCTTTTTTTTTTTTTTTTTTGGGAAAATGACACTTTTGATCCCTTATGTTTGACGTTGTGACACTTTTGGTCCTTCATCTTTTGCGTGTGACAGTTTTTGTCCCTTATGTTTGTAGTGTTTTACACTTTTAGCCATTTTACCTGCTGTTGAAGATTTAGGGCCTGTTCTTTAGGGAGTTCTGAGAACAGGTCTCAGAACCTGTTCTCATCCCAACTGGGTCTTAACCCATTTTTAAGAAACAAGGTTCTGAGAACTGGGTTGTAACCCAGTTCTCAGCCCAAGCTAAAGAACATGGGGTTTAACTCAATATATTTTTCCAATACTTTTTCCAAAATTTTTACTTTTATTAGCAGATGAAATCCCAATATTTTATTTTTTACATATTCAACCAAAAACTAATTTTTACATTATAATAATATTTCAGTCCATAGTAATTGTTTTTAATGTTAATAATATATTTAAGTTTACACAATATTTTTAGTTTAAGATAGTTTAATATTTATTTTTCCTATTTAATTTTTTTTAAAAATAAGTTGGGGCTGTCATTTAAGAAACAGAAAATAGCAGGGGCCTATTTATAAAAACTTCCCAACTTTTTTTTTTTTCCTTTCGTTTTTTTCCCTCCATTTTATCCGGTTCTCACCTTTGCTCACAAGAGGGAGTACAACGGCAGCAGTAAACTCTTGGTAGAAGAAGAAGAAGAGGTTCATCACATCTTCGTTTTTTTTCTTCCATTTTTTCTGGTTCATCGCATCTTCCTCGTAATTTTTTTTTTTTCTCTCTTCTTTCTGCTTCCTCCCTTCTTCCCCGATTCTGGCGGATCTGCAAACAAATGTATATAGTTCCCACAAGTTCCTTAAAAATATCAGAAGCTCACAAAGCCACCATGACTTCCTCGCCTTTCTGCTCTTCATCAATTCTCAACATTCCCATTTCCAAATCCAATTCTTTTGCCATCCCACCTCACAGAATCTCATCTTCAGACACCCCTTTGTTCAAAATCAAAACCCAGCAGAGGAAATGTTCACCCTTTGTTTCTTTGACCCCCGTTAGATCCTCCTCGGATTCAACCATAATTGCTGAAGCAGAGACATCTTCGAATTCAGCTACAGTCGCAGGTTCAGAAGATGCTGTTTATGATGAGATTGCAGCGAAAGCGCAAGCTAAAATTAGGGCTAGAGTTCGGGTGAAGGTACCATTAATGAAGTGTACCATGTGCCCAAAGTCCCCGAGCTCGATTTAGACGGGAAAATTGGGTTTTTGAAGCTGTATGTTGGTCTACACAAAGGCAAGAAGATTTCTGCTAATTTGCCGTATAAAGTGGAATTTGTGCTGGAGAATGTTGAGGGGCGAAGTGGGCCGATCAAGGAGGAAGAAGAAAGAAGAGGGGAAAGAAACGAGTTCTCAGTTTTTGGTCTCAACCCAAAAACTGAGACCCGGGGTTGAGTCTTCTTTTGTGAAACATGAGGTTCAGCACATTTTGAGAAAATTTTGGGTCTCAATCCCAAAAATTGGCCAGAACCTGTTCTTAACCCAGTATAAAGAACAGGCCCTTAGTAGGTCATTTGGGGCCTTTTTGCAAAATATTAAATTTTTGGGTCATAATTGATTAGTAGAATATAGAAAGATAACACTTTTGGTCCCTTCCTTTAGATCTCACAACAATCTCACCGTCATCCTTTTAGCTCAATACAGTTACCACCTCTTCTTCTTCCTTCTTTTCTTCTTTAGTTTGGTTTTTCATTTGTTGTTTTTCCTTCTCTCTGTGCTAATTCTTTCGATTGCAGGTTCTATCCTTCTTTGTTGTAACCAAATTCTGAAGTTGGTTTTCCGCTCTGATTCCGTCACCGTTCAACACCCATCGACGGCGACCGCTCACTCTTTCTCTCTCTCTTTTTTCCTTTCCATTTCTTTTTTTTCGATCTTTTCCTTTTCTATTGCACTTTGCTGGTGGAAAAGCCATGGAAGCAAGGCTTCCATTGAAGATTATAGAAGCGGAGAAGATGAAAACTGTGTGGATGATGAAAATACCTTAAAAAAACCAAGGCCAAATGCTCGTCATACGTCTTCCGTCAAGACTGACGGCCAAAACCCAAAAAATGACATTTTTTGCACGTTTTAAGAAGTATGGTGTCATTTATCGGAAACAAAAAAGTTTAACTACCAAAGCGGACATAAGAAAGTACTGTGATATTTTAGACAGTTCACTCTTTTAAATAATGAGATCTTACATTGATTAGTATTCAATTAATAAATTTGAAAAAAAACAACATAAAATTGTAGTGAAGAAAATATTTTATAAATTTTAAATTATGGGAATTTTCAAAGATTGATTTTAGTTTTTTGGGCTTGTTTTTTAGGTACGATTGGTTGTGCAATTCGCACGTGACCCACTCAAGCTTTTTATGTAACTTTCTTTTTCATTCATTAGTTCATTTATTTGTTTGTCATTTAGATCACCAAAACAAGTAGAATTGAGATACTAACTTTAACATACAATCATATGTAGTGCGATAGATTCACTAAATAAGTGGGTCTAATTATAATTACTTCAAGGAACCATTCAGCCATTGAATGGCAATATAATAGTTGAATGGTTCTTTGAAGAGATTATAGTATTTCTCCTAAATAATATTCTAACTATCCTACTGAAAAAAATACTTTTTGAAATATGTACAACTTATTATGACTTATATAGATGGTATAACTTTTAAACTAATTAATTCAGCACTATCTTTTAACATGTATCCTTACTTTTTTAAATAAAAGTTAATTGTGAACCACGATTTATTATATTAATAATTAATTGTATGCAGTATAAAGAAAAATATAAAGTCAACTAGTTCAATAGAACAATTTGAATTTATTTTTTGAAAGACGCTCTTTAATCATGTGGAATGAATAGGGTATATTTTCTCCATATCGAAAGAGAGTTATAACCAACCTGTGGCGCCTTTTCCTTTAATTTCTCTCTTTTCTCACAACAACTAAAACATAGTTGTGAACAACTGATGGCTACTTTAGTAAATATCTTTAATTTACCCAAAATTTGATCCATCCAATGATCCAAATCAGTGAAAATCTGCCATAACTAATTCCTCTATTTGGAACACAGCAATCTGAACATATCAATTGGGTCACATCTAGCTCGTATTTAAACATAAACATTGGATAATACCAATAGACTCCCTCCATTTCATTATAGAGTTTAATTTTAAAATATATTTTGTTTCATTAAAGAAGTTTAAGCTTTTTATTTCTTTACCTCTTATTTCTTCACTAATATAATTATATGTGGTTCACAATTAATTTATCTTTTGGAAGCAATGATATTAGTAAAAAAATAATGATAAATTTCTTATTTTATGTGTTGTAGGTTGCAATTTATAAAAATTTTTACATTTTTCAAATCAGAACTTTCTATTGAAACGGTGGGACTAGTAGTTAATATGAGCATAAACTACACATCAATACTATTTAATACTGTACTTGATATGAACACTATTCGGCAAATCTACATAGAAGCGAACTCAATGACGGACTCGACAAGCTAGTTTAACTCTCCGTGCTCAGATATTTTTTAGGACGTTACTTAGATTCAAGGGCGTACGTCTTCGCAGTCTGGTTCTGATGGATCAGAAGGCAGTGCCAAATATTCAGATTGTAAAATGACATTAATTAGTTGTTTACTTAATGGAATTTTGTTTAGTTTAGTTAAGTGTTTCTCCTGTTATATCATTGCGTTGCATTCATGCACTCGGAGATAAGATTCATTATGTTCCCATGAGCAAGTTTTGATTCCTAAAAATTAATTAAATTTTTTTATTTTAATACAGATAAGTATATATAAAAACAACTTTTTAAACATTGTTATTATATATTTCATATAAAAATTTTCTTCTAATTTATTATTAACGTATACTAAAAAAATTATTTCTTGTTGCATCAAGCCAGTAGGAACAAGGTGGCAATCAGTAATTAGAGTTAATTAATTTTTCACACTTTCACGAAGAAAAGAATTAAAATTATACTCCCTCCATCAATCCCAGAGTTCACCTTCGAAAAAAATTTCTTGTTCCAATAAAAGAACCCAATTAAATTTGTTTACATTACATCCCTTACTAATATAATAGCGTATGGTACATAATTAATCCTTACTTATGAAGTAAGGATATAAATGAAAAATATAGTGTCAAATTATATATTTTAGTTGTTGCACTCACAATGCGTAATAAGTTGTACATTTTTAAAAGTGATTCTTTGAGTGAAACGGATGGAATATTATGGTGGTTAATTTAAATAAGCTCCATACAATTGTACATGGTGCATCACATTTGATAAAGAGTTATAGCCAACTTGATGGCGCATTTTCCATTATTTCCTCTTTTGACACAACAATCAAAACACATATACACACATCAGTGAAGTGTGAACTACTAATCATCAATTCTAATATGCATGGTAAACATGATTTACCCAAAATTTAATCAATCCAAATCAATAAGAAACTGGCACAACTAATTCCTCTCTTTGGAACACAAGAAGTAAAAATTATCTGTCATCAACCCATGATCAGTTCAAATAAGCAGACGCTAGGCTAGCCTAGCACAAAGGTTCCATGGAAAGGAAAATGGCACTCTCTTGCAACTCCTTTAAAAAAATACTCATCATCGTCATCTTTGTTTCTTGCCTAGCTTTCGATGCGTTCAGTTTCCTTCCAAAATCAAAAGCAGACTTGGTCGACGACATTTGCTCCAACACCAGCAAAAATAATCGACCCCGAATTCTGCAAAAATGCCTTTCATTCCGACCCGCGTTCTGACACAGCAGGCCTTCCAACACTGGCTCGAATCGGGATCGATCTAGCGCAATCTCAGGCCAGATCGTCTGTAACTTTGGTGCAGTCGCTCAAGGATAACGCGACTGATCCGAAAGTGAAAGAGATATACGAGTCTTGCCTTGGAAACTACAACTACAACGGTATAAGTGACCACCTTAGCAGTTGCGCCAGAGCTCTCATGGAGAAGGAGTATCTGAATGTAGAACATTATGCCAGCGTCGCTTGGGTTGAACCCAGAGCTGTGATGAGAGTTTTGGAGGGTCCACCGGAACCCGAACCGCTTAAGGACACCAGCAACAAAGGACAGGACCTGTGCCTTGCTATCATAGCTATTTGCTATAGAATAGAATGGGACATAGTTTACTAGCATTAGCATTAATTGCTAGCTAAATCAATATAGAAATGATTTTAGCTATATTATAATGTCTGTTTTCTTCATCATCATGCGTTAATGCAAATTATGATACGTTAATCGATTGAACTTTTTTGTTTTGTTTTGTTTTTATCTTTTTAGTATGATAGTTGTCAATTTGGGTTTTTTTTTTTGTCTTTTTTAGTTTTTCTTTCCGAGCGGAAGGAGGGGTGCCGGACCCTACTAAATTATCCTGTGATCTAATTTCGCCCGGGAGGGTTTAACCACAAATTAAAATTTAATTTGTTAAGTTTTAAATTGCAACTTTAAAGTTGATTGCTTTAAAAGTTTTCTTGTTTGGTTCTGGTGTAAACGCGACTTGACACATAAAATATTCATGAACCTTAGTATAAAACACCACAATCAACCCACCAAAAAGTTAATTGATAAGTTAAAAGTCTTAAAATTGAACTAAGGCGGATCACACCTCATAATCATTTCCATAATTTACTTCGCCGCCACTTGCACTATTATCTCATATTTTAATATATTGGGGGTCTTAATTCATCACGTTTCTATCGGCGTTGGGGTGATATTGGCCGGAATTTGGACTATGAATTACACGGGTATAGAAAACCCGGCAAAATTTTGAAACTAAATAAAAACAATTTTAAATTTGGGGACAAAAGTACAATATGAATCCAAGTTTGGAAACGAAAAGAGGGTTCTCTTTAATTAAAAAAACTTTTTAAGCTCCACTTAAGAGTATTTTGATTTCATATCACGTTCTCCTTTTCTTTTTATTAGTAATGTGGGAATAAACTATGGTCTTTTAAGGAACCATTCAACTATTGAGTATGCAATTGAATAATTAATTTGTATAATACAAAATTTAATGGGTGAATGGTTCTTTTCAAGGAACTATAGTCTCACCTAGTAATGTGTATCCACATAGATACCACTATCGAGTTATAACCAACTTATATCGCATTTACCCAAAATTTAATGAATCCAAATTAGTAAGAAACTTTCAAAACTAATTCCTCTCTGTGGAATTAATGCAAACCACTCATCATGGTCCCTTCAAATAGAACAAAGGTTGAGAACGCTGAACGCCGAAAAAATCCGTGGAAAGGAAAATGGCATCCTCTTTCAACTCCATTAACAAAATCCTCATCATCATCTTCTTTGTTTCTTGCCTTTCTTTCTGTTCAACAAAGGTAAATGCAAAATGACCATCCGAATAACCATACAGAAGGCTCCAAGCTGAGCTCACAGAAGCAACAGAACCTGAAGCTAAGGAGCAACACTGGTAGCTGTGGTAAGCCTCCTCCAGCAGATCAAATCCAGTTGAAGCGTGATCCACCTTGATGAGCTGTCTTGGATGAGCTATCAGATCTCATTAGATCTTTTTGGAGCATGCCTAAGAGCAGGGTTAAGTTAATGCCATACAGCTGTCACTTATTCAGCTCAAGTTGATGGTTTTGGCAGGAAATTCAGTTAGAAGCTTAGATTAGCTGCACTTGATGTGCATTGTATGATCTGTAGTCCTTAGCTTTAGTAACTTGTATAAATAAGCAAGTAGGTGATTATTGTAATCAGTTTTCCATTTTTCTTCTTCTTCGATTAATAGAAGTTCAGAAAATTCTCTCACTCCTCTCTTCATTTTTCTTAGCTTAGTGTTTCTTGCTTGAATATTGTTGCAATTCTGTCAATTTTACATGGTATCAGAGCGGTTCTAGCATCAATTAGATCCTGATCTTACAATTTGTAGCAAATCAATTGAAACGCAAGCTTCGTAATGGCAGAAAGTTCAGAGAATTTTGAAAACAATTCGACTACTGGAAATGGAGGAATGGATCGGGCAAATTGGCTGGAGTCTCAACTTACAGAGGCTATGACACTTCTGGATTAGATCACCCAGGTTTGATCCTAGTTACTTGTCAACTCACAGAGTTCAATTATGTGATCTGGACTAGAGCTATGACTTTAGCATTAGGAGCAAAGAAAAAACTAAGTTTTGTTGATGGAAGTGTTAAATCACCTGGTTTCAATTCTCTGCTTTACCAACTCTGGAAAACTACTGATGATATGTTGTCATCTTGGATAATCAACACCATATCTAAGAGTTTGGTGGATGGATTCATGTTCTCACCAACAGCTAAGGATCTATGGGATGATCTAAGGCAAAGGTTTGGAGGAACAAATGGACCTTTGATCTACCAAATTCAGAGGGATATTGCCTCTATGAGCCAAGAAAACATGAATTTGGTTGGATATTTCTCCAAATTGAAGAGGCTCTGGGATGAGCTTGAAACTTTGAAGCCACTGCCTCCTTGCTCTTGCATTCCAGAATATGGATGTCAACAGAATCAAGGAGTTCATGATATGGATAAGAATAACAAGCTTATGCAATTTTTGCTTGGCTTGAATGAATCTATGATGCTGTGAAGAATCAGATCCATATGATGGATCCATGGCCAACTATTGGACAGGCATATTCTATGGTTCAGATAGTAGAAAGGAAAGGACAACTTGGATCCACCTATTTTGCTGTTAATGAGAATAGTGCATTGATTGTTAACTCCCAAGTGGATGGATCTGCAGCTAGACATGCTCCAACTGCTTCATCCAGTTGAAATATTGGAAAGAAGAAGGTGAAGAATGGCCTTAAATGTGATTTCTGCAAAGGAGAAGGTCACTCAAAGGATTCCTGCTTCAAAATTGTAGGATATCCAGATTGGTGGAAAGGTGATAAAGGAAAGGCTTCGAATGGCCATGCGGCTCCGTATGGCCATGCAGTGAATGTTCTGGAAACTCCTTTGGATTTCTCTGAAACTCAGGGGAATTCTAATTTGGAAGCAGTTATTGCAAATGTCTTGCAGAGAGAATTGAGTAAGATGATGCAAGGAAGGAACAACTCTAGAGCTAGTAGCAGTACAAATGCTCCTTCTTCTATTGATCTTATCAATCTCACTCATATTGGGGAGTTTGCAGGTATGTGTTCTCCTTTCATCTCTCCCTTTTCTGATTATATCAACAAAGACTCATGGATTATTGATACGGGTGTTACAAGTCATGTTTGCATTAATCCATCATTTCTCAAAAACATGAAACCAGTAGCTAGTTTCACTCCTGTGTGTCTTCCAGATGGTATAGTAATCAGTGTCTCATTTTGGTTGGGTGCACATGTATGATCATTTGATTCTTGGAGATTGTTTACATATTCCATCTTTTAGGTTCAATCTATTATCTGTTAGAAAGTGTGTAGCCATAGCTAAAGTCCTATTTCTATTTCATCCTGAGTTTTGCCTACTGCAGGACCAACATATTAGGAAAGTAGTTGGAGTGGGAAGAACAGTCAAAGGACTTTACATTCTTGATCAGAATTCCTTTAAGCCTGAAGTCATAAAGTCCTATAAGTCATCATTAGTAGCAAATCTACATCAGTTGCAACCAAAAGAAGCATTGTCCTTTCAGGAAGCTTACCTATGGCATTATAGATTAGGACATTCTTCATTTGATGTTCTGAACAAGCTTAATCTGCCAATTTCTTAAGATCATTGTAAACTTCATCCCTGTACTGTTTGTCCTCTAGCTAAGCAGCATAGAATTCCTTTTTCTGTAAGCACTACTCATACTACTAAGTGCTTTGATCTTGTACACATAGATGTTTGGGGTCCATATTCTAAACCTTCAATAAATGGCTGCTCTTACTTTCTTACTATTGTCGATGACTACAGCAGAACCACTTGGACATACTTTCTTAAGAGCAAAAGTGTCGTTCATTCTGTCATTTCTAACTTTCTCAATTTGATTAAAAATCAGTTTCAAACTTCTGTCAAGGTTACAGATAATGGCACAAAATTTACAAATTCTTCTTGTCAAACTTTGTTCTCTGAACTTGGCATCATTCATCAAAAATCATGTCCTTACACCCCTCAGCAAAATGGTGTTGTTGAGAGAAAGCATCAACATCTTTTGCAAATAGCCAAATCTCTTATGTTTCAATCTTCCTTGCCAAAGAAATTCTGGGCAGAATCAGTACTTACAGCCACATACCTTCTGAATAGGTTACCTTCTGCCATCTTACAATGGAAATCTCCTTTTGAGATTCTTCATGGATCAATTCCTTCTCTTCAGAATCTTAGAACTTTTGGTTGTTTATGCTTTGCAACCAACAATATTCCTCATAAAGATAAATTTGATGTCAGATCCATCAAATCCATTATGATAGGGTATCCCCCAGGTCAAAAAGGGTACAAACTCTATAGTCTAGAAGACCATAAGGTTTTTGTATCAAGGGATGTCTCATTTCATGAGTTTACATTTCCTTATGTAGAAACTATCAGTTGTTCAGATCCTCCTTCGAAGTCAACAGCACCTATTTTTAATCCAATGCCAAATTTTGATTTCAGATCTTCTCAGTCATCCATAACTGCTGATTCTCTCTTTAAAACATCTATATACATTCCCACTAATCAATCTCCAATATCATTAATACTTTAGATTCTTCCTCTGTGTCAGCATCCAATTCATCTGCAAATGAGTCTCCTGCTCCTCAGCCTGAATCTCCTCATCTTGTACACCTCATTCCTCTTAGACACAGCTCTAGAGTCAGAAAACCACCCCAATAGATGCAAGACTTTGTTCTGCCTCCCACCCACAAATCACCAACTCCCTTAATCTCTCAAGCATCTGATGTTGTGCATTCCACTCTTTCATCTGCTCACATGAATTTTTTAGCTAACATATCACATAGCCATGAGTCTTGTTCATATAAGCAGGCAAAGGGTCATGTTGAATGGGAAAATGCTATGCAGCAAGAGTTGCAGGCTCTGGAAGCTAATGAAACTTGGGATGTCACCTCATTACCTGTTGGTAAGAAAGCCATTGGTTCTCGATGGGTTTTTAAAATCAAAAGACTACCAGATGGTTCAATTGACAAGTTTAAAGCCAGATTAGTGGCAAAAGGGTATACTCAGATTGAAGGGGAAGATTATTATGAGGTATTCTCTCGTGTTGTTAAGGTGGTGACTGTCAGGATTCTCATTGCCTTGGCAGCTTCCTATAATTGGCCCTTGCAGCAAATGGATGTGAATAATGCCTTTCTGCATGGCCATTTGGAAGAGGAGGTTTATATGTTACCTCCTCTTGGATACAGCAAAGCTTCTGAAGGACAAGTTTGAAGCTGAAAAAGCCCTTGTATAGTCTTAAACAAGCCTCTAGGCAATGGAATCATGAGCATACTGAAAGCCTGATAGCCTATGGATTTGTGCAGAGTGAACATGATCACTGTCTCTTTACCATCAACAAATCTGACCTGCAACTATTTTTGTTAGTTTATGTGGATGATCTCTTAATTACAGGTTCTACAGAAGCTGCAATTGCTGAAGTTAAGAAGTTCATGCATAACAAATTCACCATCAAAGACCTCGAATCTACAAAATACTTCCTTGGGGTAGAAATTGCAAGGTCTACTTCTGTTATTTCTTTGAATCAAAGCAAGTATGCTAATGATATTCTGCAGGATTCTGGTCTTACTGATGCCAAGCCAGTCATAGTTCCTATGATCCCTGGTCTTCTGTTGGAGGATGATTCATCTCCTTTGTTTGGTGATCCTGAGCAGGACTGCAGGCTCATTGGTAGGCTCCTCTTCCTTGGCTTCACTAGACCAGACCTTGCTCATGCTATACAGCAACTGAGCCAATATGTCAATGCTCCAAAATAGAATCATTGGGATGCTGCCTTACATCTACTTCGATTTCTGATGGGAAGCCCTGCCAAGGGTTTGTTCTATCCAGCAAAGCCTATTTCTCAATTGACTGCATATTCAAATGCAGATTGGGCTGCTTGCAAGAAGACAAGAAGGTCCCTTACTGGTTTCTGTGTGTTTCTTGGGGATTCTTTGATTTCCTGGAAAACTAAGAAACAGGCTACTGTCTCTAAATCTTCTGCTGAAGCTGAGTACAGAAGCATGGCTTCCACAGTTTGTGAATTACAATGGATCAGTTATCTTCTGAAGGGCCTTGCGGTTCCTATCACATTTCCAATCCCTTTTTACTGTGATAATCAGGCAGCATTGTACATCACTGCCAATTCGGTTTTCCATGAGAGAACAAAGCATCTGGAGATTGATTGCCATATTGTTCGAAACCAGTACAAAGCAGGATTGATTAATCCTCTTCACATTCCATCCAAGCTTCAGCTGGCAGACATTTTCACCAAGATTCTTCATTCTCCTCAGTTTTTGTTTCTCAGTTCCAAGCTTGGCTTGATTACCTTTAATCCAGCTCAGCTTGAGGGGGGTGTGCAGAATGACCATTCTAATGACTATACAGAAGGCTCCAAGCTGAGCTCACAGAAGCAACAGAACCTGAAGCTAAGGAGCAACACTGGTAGCTGTGGTAAGCCTCCTCCAGCAGATCAAATCCAGTTGAAGCGTGATCCACCTTGATGAGCTGTCTTTGATGAGCTGTCAGATCTCATTAGATCTTTTTGGAGCATGCCTAAGAGCATGGTTAAGTTAATGCCATACAGCTGTCACTTATTCAGCTCAAGTTGATGGTTTTGGCAGGAAATTCAGTTAGAAGCTTAGATTAGCTGCACTTGATGTGCATTGTATGATATGTAGTCCTTAGCTTTTGTAACTTGTATAAATAAGCAAGTAGGTGATTATTGTAATCAGTTTTCCATTTTTCTTCTTCTTCGATTATTCTCTCACTCCTCTCTTCATTTTTCTTAGCTTAGTGTTTCTTGCTTGAATATTGCTGCAATTCTGTCAATTTTACAGTAAATTTTCGAGAAAAAGCACAAGCTACTTCAGACTTGGTTGATGACGTTTGCCACTACGATGTAATCGACTCTGAATTCTGCAAACAAGCCTTTCATTCCGACCCTCCTTCTGCCACAGCAAACCTTTCGACCCTGGGTCAAATCGGGATCAATCTAGCACAACGTTATACAAAATCGTCTCTAGTTTTGCTGAAGTCGCTCAAGGAAAATGCGACGGATAATCCGAGACTAAAATTGATATACAAGTCTTGCCTTGAAAACTACAACGGTTCACTCGGCAACCTTAGCCAATGCCCCAGCGCTCTGAGGGACAAGGACTATCCAACTCTGAATACTCATGTTTTGGCCGCTTTTTATGCACCCAAAGTCTGTGATGAAAGCTTTGGAGAGCCAACGCCAGAACCCGAACCGCTTAAGAAAGCAAGTATCCAAGTACAGGTGCTGTGTGATGCTATCTTTTTTATTTCCTATGAACTAGAGCATACTGAGTATTAACAGCTAAATCGATATGTTTTCTTCGTCATCCTGATCATCAGTTAATGCAAATTATGATAAGTAAATCGGTTGGACTTTTCTTTCTTTTTTTTTTTTTTCCTTCTTATGCTTGATATCTAGAATAAATATATGCAGAAGTTTGAAATTAATGAATTAATAAATTAATTTGTGAAAAAAACTGCGTTAATTAGATATTGGCTAACATTTACATAATTTTCTTTGTAACACTAAGCTCGAGTATGATATACTTCTTCAGTCCTAATAAAAGAGTTGTGTGTCATGACCTTAGGGGATTAACCCACCTAGTTCATGGGGAAAAAGCATCAAGTTCATTTTATACCACAAATAAAATTCGCATACCTTTTATGTGGGACTAGGTGTTCATGACAATCCACTACGCTCTGCAACCTGCGATCATGTGGAAATTATTGGCTTGGCTTTGCACTAGATGAGTGTACACTATCTGGCTTTTGCGCTAAATCTTTTTCTAGAATGGGGCGAACACTACAATTCCAATGTCAATGCATAACAGTGGCCGGAATCAGAAAAAAAATATGTCGGGGCAATGGATAATTTTTTTGCTCCAAAAAATAAATATATTTAACAATAACAATTCTAAACACAACTAATAAATAAATAAAAATATATAAAATGTACTTAAAATAACTAGAAGGAAAAAAAAAACATACAACTAGAAGAACGAAAAAAAATAGTTACCTTGCCCGTCTTTTTCATTGCCTCTAATTTTCTTGTTGCAGCTGCAAGAAAAAAGTAGTGTGTAGAGTGTTTTTTTTTTTTTTTTTTAATTTTATATTAGTGTCTAACTAATAAGATGGGGCATGAGTTTTTTTATTATTTTTATAAGTCATGGGTAGGATTTGTATTTTTTTTTCTTTCTTTCTTCCATATACTTAAGTGAACCCAACTGTCCACTATAGCCCAACTGTCCACATATTTTTGGGTGAACATTGCAATAAAGTCGTCATTGATTTAATTCCGGGCTAATTTTGTGATACCGGCGTCACCAACATATCATTTTATTGTAAAGTCAGAAGGAGTAACGGATTGGCTCTGGTACCATTTGTGTTGGACAGTTGCAATTATATAATTAATGCTAGCACTAATCCCTTTTACTTGGACTGTCCCGATGGTTCAATGTAAGGGTCCACAAAATTTAGTATTTGGACTGCTTAGGACTAGGATGGAGATGGATCACTCCCTTTGGGCTTACATGAACTCTAGTGCCCTGTTCGTTTGTTTAGAAAAACTTACATTTAAAATAACTATTTTGGTTCTTTATTTTTGCATATTAAATTTTTTGGTTTTTTACATTTGGAGTAAATTTTGTAGTTCCTTATATTTGAAGAATAAATTTTTTGGTCCATTAACTAACTCTTGCTACACAATTACAGTATTTGGAGTTAATTATATCCACTTCCTTTGACATTTGGGTTAATTAATTATCAATAACTCTCCCAAGTTTAAGAATTCTACGATCAACCACCTTGATGGTGTAAATATAATTGTTTTTCTAGTACAAATATGATAAGACGATTACATTACCAGATTTAGGGGTTAATTGTTAAACGTTTTAACAATCAAGGGAGTTGACTGTAGAATTTTCAAATCTTTTCTTTTTTCTAAACCCTTGCATCCCCAAGAATCGAACTCATGACCTTGGGTTACAAGGCTCTTCCTTACATATTGAAATTTACTCTTTTGAAAATAATTTTTAAATGTGAAAAATATATTAAAATATAAAAAATATTGTCAACAAGTAATCAAAAATGTGTATGAAGTATGATGAAAAATTAGTATAAAATTCAAAACTTCACAAACATGTTTATGAAAATATAAGAGCCTAATTAGGTTCCTATTCCAAGGAATTAATGTGGTTAATATTTTACATATAAGAAAAAAACTTTAACTTTAACCACTCAATTTCATATGAGATTTTCAAGCACACAACTGACACATAAGTTGATTGTGTATATTAAGTATACATATATTAACTATATTAATTACCTCCTTGAATTCAAACGCAGTACATGAGATCAATATTTCAGTTACCATTTAAACTACAACCTTAGAGTGCAAGGGGAAAAAAAAAAGCACTTCAACATTGGAACATAATTCCAATTACTTTTGTTGAGCAGCCTTAGCCTTTCTCTTTTCAATGAAGAAGAACCCAAACAGGGACACCACAGAGAACGCAGAGAAGCACACAGATGCTATATCCATCGAGGCATGGCGACCGGAGATGGCCTGAATGTCGAACAAGTTTGTAGTCTTTTTGGCGTTGGTGGTTTGGCCGTAGGCAACCTCGTGATCATCGGAATCAACAGCATAGGCTCTCACAAAATAGGTTGCAGTTGGTATATTCCTCTCTATTGTCCATGTGAAGCTGTTGTTGGTAGCTTGGTATGGCTTAGCAACAATCTTGAACTGGCAAGTCTTGTCCTTCTTCAAATCGTCCACCGTCTTTCTCCAAGCTCTGTCCACTTGGCTAACCGGAGAATAGCAAAGCTTGACCTTCAGCGTCTTGTAAGATGAGTCTGTCCCGGCCGGAAACGTGTTGTTATATGACCATGTCACTGTGATGTTGTCTTCCCCAGCTTTCAAAACTGCAAAATTTCATGAAAGAAGATAAAATTTATGTAAACTCATGTAATAAATTAATGCAAGGGAAAATTAATGGTGTATATATCATCCAACACAACAATCATGTACGTATGTTAGTCTCAATAGAAGATTCACGAGATACAACTGTTTATCATTGAAAATGTGACTTTTTTATTGGGAGGGAGGGAGGAAGGGAGTATGGAAATAGTGCACATATATGGAAAATGCAATTCAACTCAACATGTTGGTTTGAGTCATCACGTAATCATATTGTTGCCACACCACTAAAAACAGTTATGTTTCTAATATTATTTCCAGGGTAACAGCGAAGGGAGTATTAAATAAATCATACCTTGATTTGACGGTAGGGTGGCAGTGACAAGAAGAGTTTTCTTAAGGGATGTGAAGGTCGCCCCATAGCATGTGGCTGCCAAGCAAGAAAGGAGGATTGTTGCAACAAGAAAACCACCCGCAGCCATTGAATTGTGAATCTCTTAATTATATTCTTTCAACAACCAAAAGAGAAAGCTGAAAGGCCGGTTCGATCGATACAATTGATGAAGCCTGCTGAGATTAATATGAATTCAGGGTCGCTGGACTTGGTTTATATACAGATCTATGAGGGGCTCACAGCGATTAAAGAAAGAATAATTTATTGATTTTACAGAAGAAGTCAACAGTTTCTATTGGGGACCTTAAAAAGGTGCATGATGATATTGATAATGGAGTTTAATGCCTTTGCAGGTTGAGACTTGGTGATTTTGTTTAAGGGGGTAACGTGACTTTTGAGCGTGCTCAAAGGCTACGGTTGCGTAGGTTGACCGATCTGTGATAGTGAAAGATTAGTTTACTCTAATGTGGTTGGAAACAAGTTGGCTTTATGCTCAGTGTGTATTTGCTTAGATTTATTATCCTTGAAAGGTCTATGCCGTACCTAGAGTCGTCTCTTCTCATTTTTACGTACCTTCTTATCAATTATTTATTGCTAGCTGTTTATATATGGTGATGCTAGACGCTGGACAAAAAAATATTAAATACAGAATAGAGAGATAATATTTTGTTTTTCCTACCATTTTTGACATTTACCCCCTATAACCATTGCCCAATAATCACTATTTATCATTTCCTTCAGTTTTCTGCCTAACTGGCCGACCCCTGCTAGAAACACGAAAAAAAAATAAATAAGAAAATAAGAAAGAAAGGCTTTTTTACCTTTCTCCGGCAGTGGCGGGTAGGGTTGAGAACGAACACGAACATTCACGAACAAACTCAAGACCGATTTGATAAAAACGGTCACGAACATGATTTTTAGGCTCGATATTAAACGAACACGAACAAAGTATTGAAAGTTCGTTAACGTTCGTGAACAGACTCGATTAAAATATTAACTATATAAACATAAATAAAATAAGTATATGCAATATTAAAATTTTAAATAATACAAATAATTGAATTTTTATATATATTTATATGTACGTAGATATCAATATATGAGTTTAAATTGAATTTTGATTTTTATGTAAGTCGTATAGTATAATAAATTAATTAAACATTACAATTTTCTGTAATTAGTTAATGCGAGATAGAATGCACAGGAATGTTCACGAACAAACTCGGTTCTACCCGATTAATAAATAAACGAACATGAACAAAATTTTAGATTCGATAAATAAATTAACAATAAATGAACACGCCAAAGCTCGTCTCGCTCTACTCGGCTCGTTATCACCTCTAGTGGTGGGTGACGGTCCGGTGGTGGCGACAGAATTTCAGTGAGGGCAGCTGGGTTGAAAATGGTAAATGGAAGTGACGGTAATGGCAAAAATTATATGAATGGTAAAATATTCTCTCTCTATCCTGCGTTTAGTATTTTTTTCGTCCTGCAAATAGAATAGGTTCCTCCCCCACCTTCGGACAAAGAAAGAGAAGAGGAAATTGTAAGCAGTTCTAAATTTTGTACTTTTAACTTGATTTAGTCCTTCAATTTATAAAACACGTAGTTTAGTTCATGAATAAGGGTGATTTTATTTTTCAAATATGTCACATCATTCTTTCTACATTTTCACGCGCCAAACTGTTTTTCGCCTTTTAATTGTCTTTATTTGCAATTCCTTTGGACTTTAATTTTCTGATGAGCATGTGCGCAACATATATATGCGTAGTATTAGATGTATTTTTTAAACTTAAAATAAGACTAAATCACTCAATTTGTTCTTAAATTTAGCACCTCATCTTGATTTAAAATAGACAGCAAAAACTAGTATAGAATTGCAAATAGGGAGCAATTAAAAAATAGAATGTCAAGTTTATGGACTGAATTGAGTATTTTTATATAAATCAAGATGATGTGCCAAATTGAAGGACTAATTAAGTGATTTACTCCTCTTTTATTTATCTGGAGGATGATATTTAGCAATTGGAAAATTATAACAAAATAGAAAGAGAAAAACATCGGTCAGGATAATCCTGACAAAGGCCTCGTTAGGCATCCAATAGTGTTGTGCCACCTATTACTTTTAGAATAATCTTATCACATTGATTATGGAATATATTTTATCTAAATCAAATACTATATTTCACTACTACAAAAAGGGGCTTTAATGGCGGTTATTTAACACATTTAACGGCGGTTTTTGTCCATTTTGAACCGCCATCTATCCCGCAGCCGTAGAAAAGTTATGGACTTTCTACGGAGGTCGGGAACCGCCATAGGAACCGCTGTAGAAAGTCCAACTTTCTACGGCGGTTCCTAAGCGAACCGCCGTAGAAAGTTAGGCTTTCTATGGCCTTTTTTTCCAAAACTGCCGTTGAAAAGACTTTCTACGGCGGTTCCTAAGCGAACCGCCGTACAAAGACTTTCTACGACGGTTCTTAAGCGAACCACCGTAGAAAGTTAGGCTTTCTACGGCGGTTTTGAAAAGAAACCGCCGTAGAAAGTACCAAATTTGTAAAAAAAAAAATTTAATATTTCATTTTTTTATCTCTGCATTCAAAATATATATATCAAAAACAGCAAGAACAGCAGTAGAAAGTTTTTGATATATATATTTCAACTTTATTCAAAATATATATATATATATATCAAAAACTTCCATGCTAATAAACCGAAAAACCACCAAACTTCACAAAATTTTTGTGTGCATCCATCAAATTCTAATTAATTTAATCATTAACAGCAAGAACAATACAATAACAACATAATCCTGAAGTAAACAGCCAATATATATATATACAAAAATCCAATCTCAACCTAATCAATTTTGAAAATAAATCAAACCAAAATCAGTAGGAAAATTATAAAATGGAACATACAATAAACCACCGATTTAACACTAATCAAACCCGAATTTAATCATTCATCATCTCACCAAACCCGAATTTAACACTAATAATAAACCCTAGGCCAATCGCAATAATCAAGTAACAATAAAATTTGTAAAGCTTAAATAAAGTTGAAACTATTCGATGTAACCTTTTTTATGATTTGAAGCCCACAACAAGGACCGATTGTGGTGAAATTATATGGGGGATTAACTCCGAGTGGTGGGTGATGGCCGATTAAGAAACCATCTCTGGAGTTGGGTGACGGCGGATCTTGTTATCAACGCCGCCGAAAGAACGGCTTCAGGGGAAGACAAGAGAAAAAATCGGCGGTGAGAGGATGGGCGCCGGCGACGAGAGAACGGCTTCGGTTTTCTAGAGATGGAAACAGGGGGAAGCCACGGTTGGCTGGAGATGGAAACAAAGGGAAACCATTAAAATTCAAACAAAATCAAGTTTCTATGGCGGTTTTAATAAAAACCGCATTAAAACCGCCGTAGAAATGGACTTTCTACGGCTGTTGTAATTAAAACCGCCATAGAAACTTGATTTCTATGGCGGTTATGAAGAAACCGCTATAGAAAGTTACTTTCTATGGCGGTTTTTAAGAAACCGCCATAGAAAGTAACTTTCTACGGCGGTTTTAATTACAACCGCCGTAGAAAGCCCATAATTGTGAATCCCTGCCCGTTCCTCTATTCCTATTAATTTTTAGTTTTCTTTTTTTTTGTAAATTAACCCCCAAATTTTTTTAAATTTAATAATAAATATGTAATCTACTATTTATCAATTTTTATAGTAAAATTCATCATATTTATTAATTATATACAAACTCCTGCCTTTATGTTATGATAGACAGTAATAAATTTTAAATTTTTAGTTGACCAATCCATTATTTTAGGCCCTCAAAAATTTTTGAAGTATTGTTACATAATAATTATAAGAAAACTTCAAAAATAGCAATTTTCATTGAATTGCTAATAAGATTTTTGAAACACACTTTCTACGGTGGTTTTTTTAAAACCGCCATAGAAACATACTTTCTACGGCGGTTAGAAATAAAACCGCCGTAGTAAGTAACTTTCTACGACGGTTATTCGAAAACCGCCGTAGAAAGTCCCTTTCTACGGCGGTTGTAAGAAAACCGCCGCAGAAAGTAGGGGACTTTCTATGGCGGTTTTCTTACAATTCGAATAACCGCCGTAGAAAGTTACTTACTATGGCGGTTATCAAATAAACGCTGTAGATAATGTCTTTCTACGGTGGTTCTATATAGAACCGCCGTAGAAAGTCCGTACTTTCTTTTTAATGACGGTTTTGGTCTTTCCGCCGTTAAAAGTCCATTATGTAGTAGTGTTTGTTACCAGTAAAATTATCAACATGTTTCCTCCTCCGGGTTTTTTTAATATTTATACTATCATATATTTAAAATATTTATTCTTGTTATCATTAATCTTCTAAATTAAGATAATTCCATTGTTTTTAAAAATGAATTCCAAAAACTTAAAATAAATATACCCTATATTCAGAAAAAATGAACTCTTAGTCACAAATTAAATATACGCAAAAAATAATTCTAAAAATAATATCAATGTACTTTTTTGATTATTTTAAAAAATTAAAATAAAAAAACCCTAAAATAAGGGAGAAAAAAAAAAGTGAACCCTTAGTTTCAAAATAAATATACTCAATAATTAAGGGTTCACTTTTCTTGTGTAGGGTATATATATATTTAACTTTTGAATTGAATATTCAAAAAATGCTATCAAATTGTTTATATTATGATATTATGCAAAAAATAAATTTTAATATTAAAATTAGAAATAATGATTGTAAAAAAAAAAGAAAAAAAACCTTCTTGCTATAAGAAGAAAAGAAAAAGAAATACCAATACGTTGCACTTGAAATAGAGGAGGAAATTTTAAGTGAATTGGGCTACTGCCAAGACGTAAGAGAGCAGAAACTCTATATATTGATATGAATGAAATAGAATCCATAATATTCATGATAGAAATATTCTAAAAGCAATAGGTGGTACAATATTATTGGATGCTTGACAAAACTTTTGTCATAATCATCCTGACCGATGTTTTTCTCAAATATAAAAGACTACCTACCATCAACTGCCACATATAAATAAAGAGTCCGGATCTTCTATCCAAGAAAATCTGTCCAACTATATCCAAGTGTTAAAACAATGTTGTTTTACTTAAAATTTTCACTCTCCTCAATTGGCCCACTTCTTACTTAGTGCTGTAAAAAATAAAATAAAATAAAATAAAAAGAAGACAAACCAAATCTCTTCCTCCTGTGTGTATAGACTAGTCGACAGGTGCTTTCGATTTCGTTTCTTTCATTTTGGTTTTCCTCTTTCTTCGGAGCTTCATCGTCAACATCACTGCTCATCTTCTCTCTTCTTTGGGTTTTCATTGTTCTCCGGAGGTTGTACCGTTTATGTTGTTGTGTTGTATCCTATGCTATTGTACTGTATGGTTTTTGCTGTTGAGGAGTATAGGAGACTTACGGCATCGTTTATGTTGTTGTGTTGTATCGTTTATGTTGTTGTGTTGTATCGTTTCTGCTGTTGTACTGTATCATTTTTGCTGTTATGTTGTATGGTTTTTGCTATAGTGTTGTATCGCGTCTGTTGTCTGAGTGAGAGGCCATAATGTTGTCACGAAGCTATTGTATTGATTAAGTAGAAACTGAATGAGAATCAGCATGAGCTGAAGTTTAAATTTTCTTTGTTCTCTTGGAGTTTTAGCATTTTAGCTTACTTTCAATTAGTTTTATTATATCATGAAAATTAAAAAAGAAAAACAATTTTTAGTGAAAGATAACAGAAAACACACCTTCAGGAAAAAAAAAAGAAAAAAAAAAAAAAACAAAAAACAGAGCACCCAGAATGATTCTTTGACAGAGCAACCTTTGATTCTTTGACACTAGTGACTTGATAGATAGGCTAAGGAGAGATGGATTCTCTCTCATCTGAAGTCTGAAGACGCAATGACTCGGAGAAGATGAAGGGAGAAGAAGAGAAAAATGACCACAAGTAAAAACTGAAGCAGAAAAAGAAGAGTAAAAAAGAATAAGTTAAACGATGTCGTTTAACCGTTTGGACATAATTGGACAAGTTATCTTGGATAGTAGATCCGCTCTCATAAATTAACAGCCATGTTTGATTGTTGCGAGAATATAGAGAATTTAGCTTAAATGAGAGTGGAGATCCATATTGTAGCTTGTTTTCTTGTTTACTTAATTAGTTTCCATAAAACCGTACAAAATTGTGATGAATAATCATATACAAAATTGTTGACGCTTTTTTTTTATGTTTTTTGCCACCTCAAACTCTCAATGTTGCAAGGCCATCTCTTTAATTACTCCATCCAAATTTTCCATTTATTTATAATCTAGAGACAATCTATTGCTTGGAAAAGTCATAAGATACATAAATTGTTTATGAATTTTAATACAAAATTTAATATAGATTAGGTGAAAGAGGGACTACTACTGCCTTATTACCTTCAATGGGTCATATATTTTGCAGATCAATAAAATTCATTTGTCGAAATAAGAAGTTGCACAGCAACGTCCTTCATCTCCTTTCAATTTCAAATAAAAAAATAAACACAAAAATTTGCATTCGACATGTTAGACTGTCTAAGCACATTCTTCTTTTTTTTCTTTTTTTTTTTTTTTTCTGAAGACGTGTATATCGAGTTTAGCCTCAAAACTATCGCGTATATATTATAAAAAGCACATGCACAATGTAAAGTGTACAACCTCTGATGTATCGCATATACATCATATATAGTTTCTGATGTATCGTACATACTGTTAGTGTGTCATGGGTTGTGTGTAGCTGTTGGAATATTGCATATAGTCTCAGATGTAATGTGTATCGATTATAGCCTTTGATATCAAGTTTAATTGTTAACGTATTGATTAATTCTAAAAAAGTTTATTAAAAAAATCGCCTATAGCGAAAAAAATATCGATTTTAAGTGTTAAAATATTGTATATAGCCAGTTTTAAAAATTAAGTATCGCATGTTAAAAAAATAAAATAAAATTTCGATGTCATATAGATAGTGAAGAAATTAACGCGGGTATCAAGTTTATGAGTTAAAGTACCGTCTATTAAACTACCAGATCGTTAGACAGGAGACTGGCTCATCAATAAAAGGTACCCATCAGGGAGTAGTCGAGTCCTTATATGCATGTGCAATATTAATTTTCAATCAAAAGCTAAAAGGCATTGGATTTGATTAAGCTATTTTGATTTATGAATTCATTGGAAAGAGAGAAAATGAACAAGAAATCCTTTAACCACTAGCTACCTTAATGGATTTTTCTTAGCTTACTTAGTAACTAACAATCATCATCAGTATGACAACGTACATGCGCATATTTTGCTTTTATGCTTCGACCTTTCCCACTTTCCCCCCACCCCACCTCCTTCCAACTTAAAAAATGAACTTACAATGAAATTAAAGAAGCTCGCGCTGAACAAAACTATATGTGATTCAGGTCAAACCGCAATCCAATCCGAAATTTTAGATCAGTTTGTAACGTCTCTGTGTGTGTGTATATTTGGATATTAAACGGTTTCAAATTTTGGTATCGGATACTTTAAGAAACTAAGAAATCAATTAACTTTCTTTTTTTTGGTGTGTGAATGCATCATTACATTTCATAGTACTGTTAACTATTACATCGAAGGTAGGATTGTGGGAAGAGAAAGAACGAAGTGGAGAAGCCTCCGACAAACTTAGGTAAAGTTAACTAAAATAGGAATCGACCTCTCGACTTTTGAGTGACCCGCTATGGTCAAACCTTTGAAAAATTAGCTCGTTATTAGAAATAAACTTAAGAAAGGCTGCGATGGAGGATATATATTCTTAATAGGCGAAAATAAAAAATTCATGTGAGGGGAAAAACTCAAATTTCCAGCTCAATGAGGTTAGTTATAATATTTGCGCTCAAAAAGTCAAAAGATTAGGTTCATGTACGTACGGTGTGGGGGTGAATGTACGGAAAGATAAGCATGCATGTGCACTTGTGTATACGTTGACTTTTGCAATCCTTGGAGCATCAGCACATGAATTATCGAAAGTAAGTAAGAGCGTTTCTCCAAATTAGTTATAATTGATGAAATTAATATTGGAGCCACCACTTTTGAAACTGTTCTCTTCGGCGGTTGGCAGAAACTGCAGTATAAAATATTGGCCAGTTTCAGTAAAAGATTCCCATTTAAAAATTGTACAATTTAGTAAGCATTGTACACTCGTAGATCAAGGTCATTTATACCAAGATTTCATTTGTACGATGTTGAAAGATCGATGTTTCACAAAAGAAAAACCAACTTTTAAAACAATCAAATTTCGCTTTATGGCCAAACCTTTCCAAGGCGAAATTACATCAAGACTATGATTGATAGAGAGGAAACGCGAAAGGTTCAAAGAGAGATTATTTATTGGATTTGTGTCTATCATAAATTATTCTGCCATGGAAGAGGAATAGCTTCAAATACATGTCTAATAACATTTTATTCTTGTTTTTATAGGTTATTTTCTTGGTTAAATATTTAGGTATGTATCAAATAATTCTAAGGCCCAAAATCTGTAATTTATTAGCCAAAATGTGTTTTGTATTGGGATTTAGCCTATTATTTGGGGTCTGAATAGTCTTTCCAGCTTAATAGGCGAGTTTAAGTGTTGATCTTTGAAAAAACTTAGTACGTTCACTTTGTTGTATTAGAGTGGACTCTTCTAAAGGAACAGGGGGAGTAGTTTCTTAATTGACTTATATTTGGTTTAGGATTTGTAGCCTATCTGCACCCTATAAATAAGGGTATTGTTAATTTTTTTAATGAATCATGAGTAGATAATTATTGAATAATTTTTTCAGAGTTTTCTATTAAACTTTGAGGTGGATAAGTTAGTTTTGTACGTAGCCTCTTCGAAATTTCCAAAATTTAGAGGGAGATGTTAGCTCTGCATTGGTTGGGAGGCGGTCTTGTTTGACCCCAGAAGTTGCCGAAGAAGCTGATTGGTGAGTAGTAATATTTTTCAGTCAGTTTTTTTTTCAAATTAAAATGGGGGTTAGTTACCCGTTTGACTAATGCATAAAAGAAAGTATAAAAATAAAGGATAATGTTTCTTGCACATAATATGTGCAAGAATTTGTAACATAAAGTGTATATAGTGGGCCAAATAAAAATCTTTTCCATTTTTATCCTTTCATTCCTCTTTCCTTCTCTCTCTCTTCCTGTATTCTTCCTCTCTCTCCACCACCATCCTTTCTGTTCTCCTGTTTTTTTTTTTTTTTTTTTGGTATGACCCACTATACCAGTTCCTAAATTTTAGTTTTTGTAATTAACTTCTAAAGTTTAAATTTTTTGTAATTAATTCTTTAAAGTTTTAATTTTTGTAATTAACACCCTAAAGTTTTAGTTTTCACAACTAATCCCCTAAAGTTAAAATTGTAGCTACTAGCCCCCCGAACTTTTACTTTACGCAATTAAATCCCTAAAGTTTAAATTTCTTGCAATTACCCATTGAAGTTTAAAATTTTAGCAATTAGCCCCCTAAACTATTACTTTTCGCAATTAACTCCCTAAACTTTTTGTAATTAACTAACTGAAGTTTAATTTTTTTGTAATTAACCCCCTAAACTTTAAAACTTTTTCAATTAACTCCCTAAAGTTGGAACTCTTGCAATTAACCCCCTACAATTTCAATATAGCTCTAGTAAAACGTAAAGATAGATCCACAAAGAAATAGTAACGCCATAATGACATGTGTTACACACATTAATCAGTGACCTTTAATTGCAAGATATTCGAAACAATAGTCACAGATTAAAATATGGGTTAAGTGTAAAGAACCCCCAATGATTTAAAAATCTGTGAAGAACCCCCCGTGTTTTGCCCAAAATCATAAAGTAACCATTAACTAACAGCATGGACTAAAAAAAAAAAAACAAAACTAACAGCATGGACTAAAAAAAAAAAAACTAACAGCATGGACTAAAAAGAAAATTTAAAAATTGTACTGTTCAATTTAAAAACTTGTGAAGACGTGTTTTGCCCAAAACAATAAAGTAACCATTAACTAACATCATGGACTAAAAACAAAAAAACAAAAAACTAACAGCATGGACTAAAAGGAAAATTTAAAAACAGTACTGTTCATCGTTTTCTTCCTTCTTCTTCTTTTTCCCCTCTTTTCTTTGTCGTCTCCCTCGCTACCATTTGCTCTGCAATTGCTCCCTCTTCCCTGCGTCTTTGAGTCGTCCTTCTCCCTCCCGTCGTCGTCGTCATCTTCCAGGTTGCTTTTTTTTCTCTTTCTTATTTTTGGCCGAAAATTGCAGAACCGAAGCTCTGCAATTTAGTTCCGCAATCAATAATTTGTAGAACCGAAGTCTACCAGTTTTTTTTTTTTTTTGGATTTCTTTTTTTTAGTCCCTGCATTTTTCTTTTTTTTTTAGAGTCCCTACTGAAGTAATTTCCTTTTAGTCCCTGCTATTAGTTTTTTTTTTTTTCTAGTCTCTGCTATTAGTTAATGGTTACTTTATGATTTTGGCCAAAACACGGGTCTTCCTTCTTCTTCTTTTTTTCCCCTCTTTTCTTTGTCGTCTCCCCCGCTGCCGTTCGCTCTGCAATTTCTCCCTCCTCCCTGCGTCTTCTCGTCGTCCTTCTTCTTCCCGTCATCATCGTCTTCGCGTCGTCGTCATCTTCGGGGTTGCTTTTTTTTTTTCTTTCTTATTTTTGGCTGGAAATTGCAAAGCTTCGGTTCTGCAATTTTCTGATTGCAGAACTGAAGCTCTGCAATTTCAATGAAAAATTTATAGAACCGAAGTCTGCCATTTTTTTTTTAATTTCTTTTTTTTTTAGTCCCTCTATTTTTCTTTTTTTTTTAAAGTCCCTGCTGAAGTAATTTCCTTTTAGTCCCTGCCATTAGTTTTTTTTTTTTTAGTTCCTGCTGTTAGTTAATGGTTACTTTGGGTCTGTTCTTTTTGAACGTTTTGAAAAATAGTTTTATAATGTAAAAAGTGTATTGAAAATGTAAAAAGTAAATGCTGAATAGTAAAAAGTTGTATTGAAAATGATGGAATATGATTAAAATATATTAAATTTACTGTTGAAACCAAAACTGTTTTCAAAACGAAACAAAAAGAAGAAGCCCTTTATAATTTTGGGCAAAACATTGGGGGAGGGAGTTTCTTTACAGGTTTTTAAACCACGGGGCGGGAGGGGGGGGGGGGGTCGGTCCTTATTAGTTTTTGAAACCACGGGGATTATTTACACTTAACTCTTAAAATATTAATTGGGTTTCGTCTTTGACTACTGTTTCATTTATCTTACCATCAAAGGTCACTGATAGTTGGTGTATAAGGCCCATCATTACGACGTTGCAATTTTTTTTTTTGATTCGTCTTTACGTTTTACTAGAGCTATATTTAAACTTATGGGGGTTAATTGTAAAAATTAGAACTTTGGGGGTAGTAACAAACATTTAAATTTTTGGGGATTAATTGCAAAAAAAAACTTTAGGGGGTTAATTGCAAAAAAATAAATTTTAGGGGTGTTAATTGCAAAAAAAAACTTTAGGAGGTTAGTTGCAAAAAAATTAAACTATAGGGAGTTAATTGTAAAAAGTAAAAGTTTAGGAGGCTAATTGCTAAAATGTTAAACTTTAGGGGGTTAATTGCAAAAATTAAAATTTTAGGGGATTAATTACGAAAATTAAAACTTCAAGGGGTTGATTACGAAAACTAAAACTTTAAGGGGTTAATTACAAAAATTAAAACTCTAAGGGTTAATTGCAAATATTAAAATTTTAGAGGGTAAGTTGCAATTTCAGGAAAAGTTTGGAGTTTTTTTGCAATTAACTCTAAAAAAAGCAGGCCTTGAGAAATTAGGAGGAACCAAGGAATATGAAAGAAAATAGTTTGGAAGGGTAAAAATAGAATATAAAAAAATGCTCACTTTTTATCATTTATGTGTACAATTTCTTGGACACAAAAATTTTAAACTTTAGGAGATTAATTATAAAAACTGAAACTTTAGGGAGTGGGATAGTGGGTCCCACGAAAAAAAAAAAAAAAAGGAGAACATAAAGGATGGTGGAGAGAGAGGAAGAATGCAGAAAGAGAGAGAAGGGAAGAGGAATAAAATGATAAAAATGAAAAAAAATTTATTGAGTCCACTAGATGCCCTTTATGTGCACAAATTCTTGCGCATATTATGTGAAAAAAACAGTATCCAAAATAAAAGGTGAAACGCCTAAGACAAGTAACTATGCAAATAATTCGAGAATCGACGAATAAACTTTCTATAATTTACCTATACTTATTTTCGTAATGCCTCATCAAAGGTCTCCAGTTGTCAGTTACTTATCGGGCGTTCACAATTTCAGTCTACTTATACTATTCTACTTGCACTATAGATGTAATAGACTTGTTAAAACTCTGCTATTGGACATTTGTTTGTACCCGTACATTTTATAACATCACACGTTTTTGTTTTGTTTTTAGTTTTTATAATAAATTTAATATATCATAATTATTTTTTATCATTTCATATTTAATTTTTTACTATTTAACTATACTTTTTTATATTTTTATTACATTTTTATATTAAAAAATATTTTTTAAAAGCATGTTTTCAAAAATACAAACAAAAATACGAAAAGCAACTGGGAAGCTGAGAAAAGGAACATACTGAAAACATTTTTAGAGTTAGAGAGAAGATGAAAAATACGATTACTTGAAACTTAAAAAAGTTAAAAGAGGAATGAGCCCATGCTTCTGCAAGTGACGCATAGTGAGTCATTCAGAGGTTAGGGATACGATTCCTACCTCTGCTTGTTTTGTTTCTTTTGAAGCGCAGACTGACAGAACTCTGCAGGCGGCTCTCCAATTTCATGAGACTATGAAAGACTCATGAATTTAAAAATAAAAATAAAAAGAGTTAAAAGATTACTACTATTAACCTGCCATTTGAATACTATCTAAAAAAAAATGTTATCTCACTATTTGTGTGAAATTTTAATTTAAAATAATTCATATGAATTTTACTTATTACAATAAATCACAAAATTTTAATTTTTTAGATGTGCATATTTTTATTAAGTGACTGATATACTTTTAGTACACAAATATCTCAATCCGTACTACATTATTTTAGGAATATCCTAATATTTACATTAATTAGTATTAGATGGTTTTTTTTATTTAATTTTTAGATTACCTTTTCTCATTTATAATAAAATTTAAATTCACTTAAGTTTTCAATTGTGAATCAGATAAGTTGTTTAATTTTACGTTCTTTCAGTATTAATTGCATTTGATGTCTTTCCCATCAAAACACTATCCATCTTCACACAATTACAGTTGGTGATCATGGCATGGCTTCTCAAACGAAAAAATTAATAAAGCATGAAATCGGATATCTTATAAAAAGTTTTGTAAAACCAATATTAGTGCACCAGGAGTTGACAATAGCTCAGCGGAAAGTTTCCGTTGAGCACTTCTCGCATGTCGCGGGATCAAGTCCTATCCAGATGAAAATGTAAGGGTGGGATTTGGTAGGCCCGAAATTCAAAAAAAAAAAAAAATTTTAATGCACCTGACGAAATATTTTGGAACTCTAAGGAGTTAATTAATTAATTAAAATAACAATTTAACAAAACTTGAGATTTGTTCAAAGTATTTTATAGGCTATGGGTGAAGGGATGTGCCACGTCATCGGATGATGTGGCCTCCTTAATGTGAGAGGATATGTTCTGATCCTCTAGTAACCGCCTCCTCAATCCGTGTGATGAACTGTGGACCAATCATTACACGACACACGTCCTCGTTCCATAGGCCATGACTCGTATTGGGACTATGTTGTGGATCCACCAGCTCACGGTCCATTTTCTTTACGCGGGTGTCGGCCTGCACCAGCCTCGGCTGGCCTGGCCTGATCAGTATTCACATATCCAACAAGATTCACTATTATATTAAATTGGTGGGCTCCATCCTTACTAACCTACAAATCATATTCATTATATACATGCACTCGTAGTTGCAGCAGGTGGGTAAAGTACTCTACCATTGCGATTCTCTCCATTAATTTTTTTTTTTTTTGATTGATTGAATGCAGATAATTTCTTATTCAGTTTCTGATTTCCAGTGTATAGTGATAACCAACTTATTTGATAAATAACAAGATATGAGTCCAATAAAAATGAATGGTTTCAAAAGTGCTGCATACTTATATGGCTTAATTTTTTCAGGAGTATAACATGTAATCTCCTAATTTTTTAGTCATTAACATAAGAAAAAATCATAAGGAAATTTATTTGTGCGCACATTAACTTTAAAGGCATTGCACATTTTTATTCAAAAGGTTACACATTCCGTTAGTGCACATTTCCAATAAATTAATTCTTAATTAAATGAAAACGATTTTTTTGACGTAAATAGTACTACAAATGTCCGGACTCTTGAATGTTAAAGTCTGACAATAGACTTTACTAAGTTTAAATTCAATTAAAAAAATTTCATTTCTGAAAGTTAGTAGTTGCATCCAATGCAAATACATCCTGCTCTCACATAGTAATTTTTTTTTATAAAAAATAAAAATAAAAAAATTCCTTTCAAAAATCAAACAAGAGAAACTCGTAGTTGCAGTAGTTGTGTAAAATCTACAGTTACAACTTCACATTGAATAAACGAGAGAAGGAACAAAATGGTCAGCTCATCCATTGAAAGTAAACCATCAAAGTTTGCAATTCTCTATTCATTTTTCTTGATTCAAATTATTCTTATCAAGTTTCTGCATTCTCGTGCATAGTGATAACCTACCTATTTGGTAAGAAATTAAATTTACGCCCAAAGAAAATTAATAGTTTCAAAAGTGCTCCATAAATATGTAGTAAAATTGTTTCAAAAGTTTAAAATCTTATCTCCTAAAGCAATTATTAAATAGAATGTTCCCCCTAATCCAATTTACTGTGATGATTTTGATTGTTTTGGACCTCAAATATAAATTTATTTAAATCCACATAATATTTATATTTAATCATAAAAAAAAATTAATAGTTTTATCCCCACTTCATGGTTATAAAAAAATTAGAGTGGTGTGGTGTAATGGGAGTGATCTGTCTTGAGGGGTGATAGAGTGAAATGCCATGAAAAATCATGAGAAATTCCAGTAAATAGAAAGAATTGCAAAAGGAATAGAAGAATTGCAAAAAGGAGAAACAGATAGAAAGAAATAGAAGAATAAGAGAAAAGAATAAGAGAAGAGATCAGAAGAATAATAAGAATAAGGGAGAGAAAAGGAGAAGTAAGCTTTTAGAAGATTTGCCAAATACAATCAACATACCCTTTCTGATCGCTATTACGCTATTTATACTAATTCTACAAATGATTAAAACGACACCATACAACTTAAAAAATTAATAAACGTAACAAATTTCTTTCAATAGGCATGACAATTGAGCACTTAAAAAAGTTACAAACCAGGAACCCAGTTGGGCCGGTTTAGGCCCCGAGCAAAAGGAGCATTTGCCCAGAGCCCCATAATTTTTAAAGGCCCCTAATTTTATTCTAATAAATTTTCATTTCTGATTCCTATTTCTCCAATTTGACCTTATATTTATGAAATTATCAAAATTTAATTCCATTAATTATACATATTTTTATTTTAATAGCCGAATTGTATTTCACAAAAATTTGTATCAAACCTGTTACATAGTCCGACACGCACACATATATATATATATTAGAAAAAAAAATATGTGTATTTCAAAACGTAAATATCAAGTTTAGTCTCAAAAGTATCGTGTGTATATTAAAGTATCACATATAACCCCTTATTTATCATATATAGCTTATAACATCTGACATATCAAGTTTAACCACTCATAATGTATATGGCTTGCCTCTAAGAAATAAATAAATAAATATTGCATGTTGTGATAAAACATATATCAATTAATTATAAGGGTTGAAGTATTGCATATATATGGTAAGTCATTAAACTGTCAAAATAATCAGCTCAATAATGCTAAAAAGATTATGACAAAAAACAGATGAATCAATTTCTTTTGTAAAAGAAAACAGTAAATAACTCAACTTGGACAAACAATAATTCGGACATAAAGCAAATAAATAGGAAAAGTATGAACATGATAAGAATTAATTTATCAAAGATAATTCCGACAATGACAATATCTATTAGGGTTGTTCATCCGACCCGCGGATCGGGTCGGATCGCACTGATCCGATCCGATCCGATCCGAAATTTCGGATCGGATTGGATCGGATCAATGAATTTTCGGATCAGCGCTATTTTCGGATCGGATATTGATCCGATCTGATCCGAAATTTAAAAAAAAAAAAAAAAGAGGTAGTTCGGATCGGGTCAGATCGGATCTGACCCGATTCGGAGATAGCCTGATCCGAACCGATCCGGGAGTTCGGATCACCGACCCGACCCGATCCGAACTGTTCGGATCGGGTCGGGTCGGATCGGATCGGGTCGGGTAGAAGCATTTGAGCAGCCCTAATATCTATATATGATTATTCATCAACTGAATCCTTGATTCAATAATATCTCAGATATTGTGACTAATTTTTTTTAGTTTTTTATTTTTTTACCAGCTACCAAGTGGATTGGCTATATATTAATTGATCTAATTAAATACCTAGTCATTATACTTAAAAAATTAAATCAATCATGCATTCAGCGTAAACGTATTGGTAAATACTTACAGATAAAAGAGAGATGTGAAAATAAGAAATACTTGAACTTTTATTGATTGCTTCTCATTGATGGCTGTCGTGCAATATATATAGGCAAAGAGTACAAGTTACTGATGGTGTTGTACACGGATTAAGGGAGTAGTTAGAAGTGATAGGAACTAAAATCCTATATGATCTAGAATGAAGAAAGATATATCTACATTTGATTTCCTAGGATGCTGTTGTGAGATGTTTCCGTGAGACCAGGTCTCATTCAACACTCAACACCCCCCCCCCCCCCCCCCCCCCGCGGTCACGTTGGAGCCAGGGGAGAAATGTCGAGCACGCCCAACTTGGGAAGTAGGTGACCAAGGGTATCACCGCTGAGTGGTTTGGTGAAGATGTCAGCGAGCTGGTCGAAGAAGTGTAAGTAGGAAGGACCATAAATGATTTTTTCACCAATAAAGTGGCAGTCGACTTCGATATGCTTAATTAGTTCGTTCATGAAATATAAGATTTTCAGCAATGTGAATAGCAGCTTGATTATCACAATGAACTGTGATTGGGGTAAGGGGTGGAAAACCGAGTTCTGAGAGGAAGGAGTGAAGCTATTGTAGCTATGAAGTAGGGCAGCAAGATACAGTATTCGGCCTCAACGGATGATCTAGAAAAAGTAGGTTATTTCTTTGTTTTTCATGAGACTGGACTAGAACCAAGCATCGTGAAACAACCAGTAGTGGAGCAGCGAGTAATAGGGCAACCAGCCCAGTCCGAGTCAAAAAATTCGACGACATACGGGACACTGGAAGAAGAGAGGAGAGTTCCTTTTCCAACAAATCCTTTAAGATATCGAAGAACCCTATTGGCGGCATCCAAATGAGTCGAACGAGGGCTTTGCATAAACTGACTTAGCGTGTTAACGGCATATTGAATATCAGGACGAGTAACAGCGAGATATAACAGGCGGCCGATAAGACGATGATAAGTTGAGGGATCCGTGAGGGGGGTTCCATTGTCAGGACAGAGATGTAGATGTTGTTCCATAGGGAACGGAGAAGGCAGAGAACCTAGCATGCTAGAATCAGACAGGATGTCGCAAGTATATTTGCGTTGACATAAAAATAGGTCCTTTTTGGAACGAGAAACTTCGATCCCAAGGAAATATCAAAGAGGGCCGAGATAATTAATGGAAAAAGCTTGAGCAAGGAATTGTTTTGTGCTGGAGATGAAAGTTTCATTGTTCCCGGTGATGATAATATCATCAACATAGACAAGAACAAAAACGAAAATAGCATCATGAATGTAGGTGAAAAGACTATAATCAGAAACAGATTGATGGAAGCCACGAGATATGAAATTGGAGGAGAACTTTGCAAACCACTGATGAGAAGCTTGTTTAAGCCCATATAGGGATTTATACAACTTGCAGACCTAAGTATCATCGGCATGAGAGAAGCCAGGAAGAAGTTTCATGAAAACTTTTTCATGTAAATCCCCTTGTAAAAAAGCATTATTCACATCGAGTTGGTGTAAGGACCAATTTTTTATGACGGCAATTGAAAGAAGGAGACGCACAGTCACCAATTTAGCAACTGGAGCAAAAGTATGATGATAATCGATATCTTCAATTTGTGTGTACCTTTGGCAACTAAACGTGCTTTATAACGATCAATAGAGCCGTTTGAACAATACTTAATTTTAAAAACCCATTTACAGCCGATGGGAGTTTTACTAGACGGTAAGGGACAAAGTACCAAGTTTTATTGGAGGCAAGGGCACGTAGTTTAGCAAACATAGCCTCACGCTATACCGAAGACTTAACGGCTTGAGAATAAGTCCGAGATTCATTGTGATCAATGACCTTGGAGAGAAAAGAGCGGTGAGAAGGACTTAAATGAGTCTACGGAATATAATTGGCTAATGGAAAAGAAGTAGAGGAATGAGCAAGAGTACAAACATACTTACTCATATGCGATGGGGGACGTCATGTCCCTTGAGGGCGAGGAGATGCAACTATCGTTGGGGAAGGCAATGGAGGCGGAGTAGTGTAATTAGTAATCGGCGGAGAATAAGAAGTATCCAATGATGAATCGAAAAGAGGAATGAGACTTGGTGTCGGGGGGGAGATGGGAGGATCATCATCCAGAGGAGTAATCACAATACTATTAGAGTTGGGATGGGAGAGAGCATCACGATATGGAAAAGTTGATTCGTGAAAAATTAGATCGCGAGAGACATGGATACGATGAGTAGAAGAATCATAAATTTGATACCCTTTTTGCCCATAAGGGTAACCAAGAAAAATACAAGGTTTGACTCGGGGATCAAATTTATGTTTGATGTACATGTTTTTAGCGAAACATAAGCAACCAAAAACACGTAAAGAAGAGTAGGAAGGGGCTGTTCCAAATAATATCTCATGTGGAGATTTAAACCCGAGAACTGGTGTTGGTAATTTGTTGATGAGAAATGTAGCGGTGAGAACACACTCTCCCCAAAAAGATAAAGGAAGATGAGCTTGGAAACGTAAAGCTCGAGCTACATCGAGTAAGTGACGATATTTGCGTTCAACAATCCCATTTTGTTGAGAAGTGGAGACACAACGTTGTTGATGAAGGATGCCATGGGTACAAAACCAAGATTGAAACTCTGAGGAAAGAAACTCAGTTCCATTATCGGATCGAATGGTTTGAAGTTGCGAAAGAAATATACAACTATTTCCAGTATTAATTTGCGAAATAGAGGGACCCAAGTGCAGCGAGAGAAATCAACCACGATAGTCAAGAAAAATTGTGAGCCATTATGGGTCGAAATAGAGAATGGGCCCCAGATATCAATATGTAATACCTCAAAACATTTCAAGGAGCGAGTAACACTTAAAGGGAAAGAGTGACGTGATTTCTTAGGTTGTGGACAAACATCACATACAAAATCTTTAGTAGAAAAAATGTCCAGAAAATTCTTAATGAGAAAATTAAAACGAGAATTGCAAGAGTGTCCTAGGCGGGAATGCCATAGGTCAAACTTATTAAAAAGCTGAAAAGAAAAAGCAGAGTTTGAATTTGGAACATAATCCAAGTAGTAGAGACCGTTTTGAAGTCTACCCCGACTAATCATTATCTTCGAGGTAGGGTCCTAAAACAAACAGGATGAAACCGAGAAAGTACTTCACAATTAATTTGACTTGTTAATTGTTAAATAGATAATAAATTGAATTTAATGGATGGGATATAGAAAACATCCTTGAGAATTGAGTGTAGGGAAACATTCAATAACACCAATATGAGTTACCGATGAATGAGAACCATCACGTAACTGGATAGAAACATTGGTGTGTAATGGGACATAAGAAGAAAAACAGGATAGGGAAGTACAAATATGGTTGGACGCACCATAATCAATTATCCAACACAGAGATATACAAGAAAGAATAGTACTTGCTAAGAGGGCTAAAGGTATAGTGGAATCGTTTTTGCCTAGGAAAGCGAGCAACTTGTTGTACTAATCAGGATTGATTTGAGGACTCGGTGCAGCAGACGAGTGTGATCTTGACCCATTTGGTTTGCCTTGCTTATCAGGGAATCCATGAAGTTGATAGCACGTCCCCCTAGTGTGACCATAGCGATTGCAGTGATCGCAGAAGGGACGTTGGCGCTTTCCTAGTGGACGATTGGGATATGTGGTATATTTTGAAACATGAAGGGCAGCAGATTTGATAGCAGGGACAGAGCGAACATTGATTTCTTGTTGTTTTTCTTCTTGACGCATGAGATTATAAATGCGTTAAGTGGACGGGAATGGTTCCATAAGCAAGATCTGACTACGTATTGCAGCAAAACTGTCATGGAGGCCTTGAAGGAATTCCATGACACGATCTTGATTTTATCGTTCAATGATGGATTTTGCGTTCCCGTAGATGCACGGAGGAATGGAGGTAATGCTGCTCAATTCATCCCAAAGAGATTTAAGGTGAGTGAAATAGGAAGAGACGCTTATACCTTCTTGTTTTGGAACTGAAATAGAGTGTTTGAGTTGGTAGATTTTTGGCATGTTGGACTAAGAGAAGTGATCTTGCAGACCTATCCAAATCTGGGCAACAGTGTCAGCATAGAGGATGCTGGGCCTGATTTCGGGAGAGACAGAGTTGAGGATCCAGTTATTAACGAGGTCTTTGCAACGTTCCCAGTTGCCGATATCATAGTTTGATTTGGCTTTGGCAATGAATCATCAACAAAGCCAAACTTGCTTTTAGCTCGTAGTGCCATGGTGATTGCACGACACCAGGAGCCATAATTGTCACCCGTTAGAAAGGGCGTAACGAGGACAGTGGAAGGGCTATCGCAGTGATGGAAAGCATACGGATCGGATGATGCCGACGGAGTACCTTCACAGGTCATGTTTGAAGGATGAGAAGTAGCAAAGGGAATATATAAACAAAGAAGTGAACGAAAGATAAAAGAGGTTTCAATGCTCTGATACCATGTGAAAATAAGAAATACTTGAACTTTTTCTGATTGCTTCTCATTGATGTTTGTCGTGCAATATATATAGGCAAAGAGTACAAGTTACTAATAGTGTTGTACATGGATTAAAGGAGTAGTTACAAGTGATAGAAACTAAAATCCTATATGATCTAGAATGAAGGAGATATATCTACATCTGATTTCCTGGGATGCTGCCGTTGTTTGTTTGCTGTTGTGAGTTGTTGCCATGAGACCAGGTCTCATTCAACAAGAGAATAAGCACTATTCAATCTCACAGTTGATTCATCATAACATATATAGTTAACTAATGCATCGAAATAACTACTACTCCTTTGTTCCATTAGAAAAATTCACCTCTAGAAACATTTTTTGTTACAATAGAAGAGTACACAATGAGAGAGAGTATTAAAGTAAAAAGGTTACAAATAATTTTTTCGTACGACATATAAAAAAACTATGGTTGGAACACACTTTGTTTACAAATGAAAAAAATTATAAAAAAAAACACAAAAACTATTCAACTTTTCTTTACAATGTATAACAAATATTTATGGTTGGAACACATTGGGAATATATGGTGAATATTTGGTTTGGTCCACTTAATTTTTTTTATTTTTGTACAAATAGTAGTATACAGAAAATATATAGATGTGAAATGAAATTCAAATTAGCGAACACAAAACTCATCTCCGATCTTAAAACTCATAATTTAAAGATAAATTTTAATTGCAGTTAACTATTTAGCCTAGGGGTGAGCAAAAACAAAAATCGATCAGAAGGTTCATATTGGTTTCGGATTTTAATCCAAGGGCGCGGTTTCAGATCAAGTTTTTATCCGAAAACGTGTTTTGATCCATAATTGTGATTTTGATCCAAACCCGCTATCTTTTTATTTGAACTTGTGGTTTTCATCCCAAACCCATAAAACTATTCCAGCTTCCGCATTCTCTTCCACCTTTTTCTTCCTATCCTGATCCTTCTCTTCCACCTTCCTCATTCCAGCAATTCTAACCCAGAAAACCAAAAACAAAAAAAAATAAAGATAGCACACCAAAATTTGTACTCTTTCTCAACCCGGTCCTTAAGGTTTGGAGGCCCTAGGGCAAAAAATAAAAATAAAAAGTGCCCTAAAAAACACGTAAATGAGAGAAAAGAAATTGGAAAAAATTTTTTGATTTGAGCAATAAGTTAAAAAGGGCCTGGATGGAAAATTTTTGATTGGTGTCATCACACCAAATTGGACCCTAAAATTTTTTTTCCTTTGAAAAGAGGCCTAAATATTTTTTGCCAACATAATAATTTACCCATATATATAGTATGGGTTACTAAATATAATGGGCCCCTGAATGAGGTGGGCCCTGGTCCATTGCTCGGGCCTGACCCCCTTCAGAACCGGCCCTGCTCTTTCTTCATACAAAGGGGGAAAAAAAACAAAAGGACAGAGGGATTTCAAATGATAAAAGAAAACTGAAAAGAAAGGGACTTTGAACACAAGAATGGAATCTCAAGACTTGAGATCTGCCATTTCATGAGGAATGGGTGAGAACATGGCCGGTTCATGTGATTTATAAAAAATGTAAATGATATAAATTATTAAATAAATTATTAATACCAAAATAAATCAAATTTTATTTGAAAGAAAAAAGTTTAAAATACGTGGTATGCTAAAGAAGAAAAAAAAGTTTATTCAAAATTAAATATTTGTAGTTAAATCAATATGAATAAAATAAAAATGGTAGTTTCGGAAATCAAATATGAATTATTTAAAAATTGTTACGCTGACTATTAATAGATAGGCAATAAATTGATTTTTTCTGCTTAATTTTTTCTAAAAGAAATAAGCAGTGCTTAAACGATTAAGATGTCTGAATGATTAAGATGTCTGAATTTTCATTGTCAAAACACATCAAAAATCATTATTGCTTAATTCAAAATTTTAAGTATTAAGTGGTGTTATCAAATAGGCACATGGTATATTTGCGTTTTCATTACAAATTTAGAAGAAATATTGGAAATTCTCCTAAGTATCAGGTATCAGGAGATTCGTACCTGTACTTTTCCAGTTTTAAAAAAAAAAAAAAACCCTCATAATTTCGAAATTTTACCAATTAATAACCGTCCTATGGTTTTATCATAAATGAATAAAGTAAAAAAACCGTCCTATGGTCAAAAAGCTATAAATGCACCACAATTGAGACGGGCTCTGTTCTTTGCTGGCTTGTATTAGGAAAACTTTGGTTTTTTCTTAGAAATTTTTTAAAAGGAAGTTTTTTTGGAAATTTTATAGGTGAGAGATAAAAAAGTGTAATGATTGTGTTATTTTTTGAATTTATGTATTTAGAAGGAATTTTTAAATTTTAATTTTGAATTCTTGGGAAAATAAAGCTGTTTCTTTGTGTAAAGTTTTGAAAGAAAAAAATGATGATTCTTGGAAAATAGCCACAAAAGAATGCTTTTATTCTTTTCCATTCTATTTCAGAAAATCGTCATATCTTCTTTTCAAAATTCTACATAAAGAATTAACCTCATTTTTTACTAAATTCAAAATTCTAATTCTAAAATTCTCTCTTAATCTTAACTCACATGAAAAATTCAAAAAATAACATAATCATTACACTTTTTTTATCTCTTTCTGACACAATTTCTCAAAAAAAATTCCGTCCAAAAGAATTCCAATCCAAAACCAAAAAATTCCCAACTTAAAATCACGAAGTTTAAGTTGACCGCTTTTTACAACAAAAACTACCCTTCGGTTTCTCCGCACATGTAGAACTCATCTCCCCATCCGTTCACATTCTGTCTCTCCACTTTCTGCTCTCTTTTGTATTCCTACAAACTATCTAAAGAGAGCGCGCGTCAATAATTAAAGGGTTGAATCAATCAATCTCAAACTCGTACCCACACGTTAAAATTTTGAATATGCGGTGATTATTAATCAGCCAAATTTTCCTTCCGTTACTAGCCAGCTTTAATAAATATATATATAGGCCTAAACCATGCAATTTTGAATGAGAGATAATAAGTTGTGATAGAAATTGTTCAAACATTGTACTAAAGAATCAAGATGGAAAAGTCCACCCTATTTTTCGTAGTTATGATTGCTTTCGCTCTTGTTCAAGGTATAACATTTTCTCTTTTTATGGTGAAATGATAGTTTCTTGCCGTAAAATAGAATAATTTCCTATACGTCATTATCTAGTAACAAAAGTTTATCATTTTGTTTACCCTATACACTAATTACTTTCCAGTAGATTATAAATAGATCACGAAACAATGTATATAATTGTATCATGTTATGTGATGTAGCGAATATTGTGAATTACTTTTTCTCAAGGACAACCAAAAAGAGTATACATTTTGTTGAATGTGAAAGCTTTGAAACTGCAATTAACCGACTCAGAACGGAATGAGATTCCAAAGGAAACATTGATTAACTTGGAGGCTTTAGCAAATCAATTCGGTGCATTTCTACGGCTATGTTTTTTTTCAAGAAAATCATCAATTTTTCGTTTGAACTTTTTTTAACATAAGAAAAAATTTCAGTTTCTATAATTTCAGATTTCCTTTTAGATCACTAGTCACATAAATAACATAATTATTACACATTTTAATCTCTGCTATACAATATTCTAGAGAAAAAAAAAATTCATTCTAAAAATAAAAAATTCTCAATTTGGATCAGAAATTAAGCCTAATAATTCAACTAAAAATATTTATTAATTAATATATGTTTTTGGTTGATTATGCAGTGGAGAAAATGGTCCAAGCTGAACAGACTGGTACCATAGAGGTCCCTGCAGCTTGTACACCTATGAAACCGGAGGTATGCGCAGATGCATGTATCGGTAAGCTCCCACAATATGAACAAGGCTATGATCTTCGAAATGTCCACTGTGTTGTTGCAGGCGCTGAGCACCACTGCGTTTGCACTTACCGTGTTTTTTAAATTACATTTTCTTACAAACTTATGCCGAAACAATTAATTAATTGCATTTTCCTCAACAAATGCGAGGTTTTGTGGAGGTAAGGTTTTTATGTCCCCCTCTCTCGTTGTAACCTTTAATTTTATTTAGATTCTAATGAAAGGGAAACCGGTCCCTCCAGGTACTTAAATAAAAGGGAAAATTACACTTTTGGTTCTTCTACTTTACCCTCGTTATATTTTTTGTTCATCTTTTTTCACCATTTGGCATTTTTGGTCCTCTTACTAGTCATTTGGGATAAGAATAAAATTTTTAAAAATTGCAACCCTTCTTTAGTAAATTGCGAAAAATTAAACTCTTTAAAAGTCTGAAAATAGTCATCCACGCTTGTTTTTCATACGGCAAAATCGACTTTTCTTAGGGGGATTGGGACCCTTCTTTGTAAATTACGAAAAACTAAACCATTTAAAGGTATGAGTAATTATTATTTTGTCCAAAAAATTTATAACTTTTTTAAAACAGTCCAAATTACCCTTGACTTCATAGGTCAACTGGTAAGAGGGACAAAAAATGCCAAAATATGAAAAAAGATGGATAAAAACCGTAACGAAGGTAAATAAGAGGGACCAAAAGTGCGAATGAAAACCAATAAACTTATGACGATGCGTGAAACTCCTTGAGATGTTCTTATACACACAATTTTATTTAGTGGAATGAACCTTTAAATGTCTTTTGTTTTCTTTAATTATTTATCACAATTTAGTATCGCAAACATGTAATTAATACGGTTAGTGAAACAAAATAATGCGCTTAAAAGTGGCTTAAACGAGCAAAAGAACTTATAGCTCAAAGTAAATTGCTTATGGGTCCAAGATACTCCCTTCGTCCTCTAAAAAGTGTTTTTGTAGTTTCAAATTTTTGTTTTTAAAAAAGTGTCATATACAATTTTCAATGTAAATAATTTTAAAAAATTCTAAATTTTATCCATGTAGCAATAAATTAAGAAAGAGAAAATTTTTATTAATCAAAGATATAAGTTGGTGTAGTTATTTATTGGGAAAGAAAACTTACAACATTAATTAACGGTAATATGATAATTTTACAATAGTATTAATCTTTGAATTTTTTGCTTCAGTCACACTTTTTAATTAATTAACGTAAATATGACAAATTGGTCTCTTCTCTTGTATCTATTATTTTTTTAATGTTCCCTTACTTAATTTCACAGAAAAATCTTTTTTAGTTGTCAGTACATTAATAACCATTCAAACAAGATGTCTTTTACAAACTAAAAATTTGCAGTGTTCAAAAAAGTAGGATTGGCAAAGTTTAACCACAAAAGATGAAACTAAAACATTTTACTCTTAATAATTAAAAGAGTGAAGTGCATAACTCATCATGCAATTTTGCAGAAGTGTAAAAATGATCACGTAACTTTCAAAAACCGATTTTTAGTCATGCAAAAAGGTCATTCTGTCAGGAGTAGTCGTTAACTCCCTAACGGAAGCTAATTTTTTAGGGCAAAATCATCCAATTTCCTTTTTCTTTATCTTATCTTTCAATTATTTTATTTTTATTAGAAAATAAACTCCTAATCTTTCATTGTTTTACATATTTGACCAAAAACAAACTTTATAGCATAATAGTATTAGTAAAATAGTAATTATTCTTAATATTATGATATATTTAAAATTTGATAGGAATATTTTTGTTTTAAATTATAGTATTTTTAATTTAAGATAGTTTAATATTTATATTTATATTTAAATTTTACAAAAATAATTAAATTTGTTCCCGTCCTAATTAAAAATAAGTTGGGCCTCTATTATGATATTTATAATTTAAGATCATTTGATATTTCATTTTTTATTTTAAAATTTTTTTAAAATAATTTAAACTTTCCTATGACTGTGCTTTTAGATTTTGTTTTCCTTGGGTAAAAATCCAAAATTGGGTATTTTTCAAAACATTGTCTACAAAATAATAATATTTTATTTTAAATACAAATAATCAAAAGAAAAACTAAATGACATTAATTAATTAAAGAGCTATTAAAAAAGAGAATAACAATAATTGTAATTAAGGGTTTCTTATACCACACGACAATATAAACCAAATCACAACAATAATAATGCACAGAGCCACAGAGGTACAAATCCACAACAATTGAAAAAGAATGATATTATTCACGCCATTATAATTAATTTACTATGAAAATAACAATGGCACCTGATGTAATGATAATTTTCAATACTAGTGGAGACGATGAGGCTTTGATTCAACAGAGCTCTACTAGTTGGAGAATTTATTCCACTGGGAAATAGTATAACACATCCTATTACAGAGCCCTGAAGCCCAACTTGATATAAAAGTTTAATTTGATAGGTTTTGAACTCATTTTACTTATTATTTATTCTATATCACTCTTTTGTTTCGATGTGGGCTACTTAACAGCTACCCATGACCCACAACACACTACTACAAAACGGAGCTTCTACGGCGGTTATAAAGGGCTTTTAACGGCGGGGTTTAGCATTTTTGAACTGCCATCTATCTGGCAGCCGTTGTAAGTTAGCGGACTTTCTACGGCGGGTTGAACCTTGAACCGCCGTAGAAAGAGTACACTTTCTACAGAACCGCCGTAGAAAGTGTAACCTTTCCACGGCGGTTCAACCTTGAACCGCCGTGGAAAGGGTACACTTTCTACGGCGGTTCAAGTACACTTTCTACCTTGAACCGCCGTAGAAAGGTTACACTTTCTACGGTGGTTCAAGGTTGAACCGCCGTAGAAAGTGATCCTTTTTACACCCGAACCGCATTAAAATCATTAAAAACCTGCTGCTAAAACCTGGTTTAAAGCAAAACCTGCTGCTAGAACTTGAAATTTAATACAAATATCAACAATATACAAATTGAAATCGCTTTTATAATACAGCGTATCCAAAAAATATTTGTACAACTCTAATATGAACAAGCTAATTAGTATAGGCCTACAACTACGGAGGATGCTCCAAAATATAACGACGCATATTTTTCGCATTGCATCTATCTCCACATTGCTTAATGGAGTGCGGTCGATCTTGAAGTGCTGCAACAGTTTTTTGAAATTTATAAGTACCCGAGTAAGCAAAATGAAATACAGTCATTTTTAAATATGTAATGAGAAATATATATTTACCTTTTCAAGTGCAAATGTGGATGATTTCATTGCTATTTGGTACATGTAGTGCATTACATAGTACCCACACTCCCAATTGCTCGTTTACCTTTTATGCTAATGAATTAATATATACGAGTTAGAAAATCATACAATTAATTGTATACAACACAACGGTGATCGAGTAAAAAATTTCTACGAATATTCATCACTAATTAATTTCTACTCATCTTCCTACTATGTTCACAGAATGCTTATATTAACTTCTGAGAGCACTGGACCCATGGATTGCATGCATAATCAAATACCTCAATAAATAACTTGACTAACTAATAAATTAATTGACTAACACTATACTAACATAGGCTACTAGACTCACGGATTTAATTAAAACAACTAACACTACTAATTGCTTAGGCTACTAGACCCACGGATGTAATTAAAAATTTTAATAAGAACCAATTTAATTTACCTTAACTACTATCCACGAAGGTGGCATATGCACATTTCTGGGCAATCCCAAGAAAGCTTGATAGTTAAACATCACTCTATAAAAATGAAAGCGGCACGAAAATAATTAGCAATATATGGATATATAGGCATTCTAACAGTTGTTAATATATATAACTCACTCGTCCATAAGCTCCACCGCCTCCTCCTTCTGTGGATTTTGTAAAGAATCAAACCAGTATACAACCTTATCTACTGGTCTAATGGCCATTAGCATCCAATGTTCACTGCCACCAAAAAATTTAATGACGTACGTCAGATCTTTATATCAGTGTTTCTTAAATATTAGAGAATCGCTTACAGTGTCACTTACCTCTGAAGATAAGGCACCAGATACATTTCTTTATTCCTATCCTTCAAGATTCGTGCAATGTAGTTCACCCTAGCTTCAAGCGTAGTTTGTGTGGGTGTGACATGATCAGCCGAAAGGAAACCTATCCCCTTTCTCCCATTCCTTTCAGCTAACTCATGTAAAGCTCTAAAGAATTTACAAAAAGGGCTTCATTGGTTAGCCTATGCACATGGAATGCATAATATATAACAATAATCAGAAATATGTTATAAAATTAAGTGGAAACTCACTGGGTGAACAACTGCATCAAACTGTTTGAGACCTGGCTTTCTCTGGTCAATAACTCTTTGACATCCCCTCGATCCATGAAATTAGGCTGGTCCAAACCTATGACTTCTTTTGTCATTTGAAAGTAGAAGCCATCGAAGCCCGAATCATTATCCCATCGGATCTGTAACTCTTGCAATGGATCAGCTGTCGATGAGGATGACTCCTCAGTCGGAACCGTCGCCGAAGGAGATGTCTTGTCATCCATAGAACTCATCCGGCCTTTTTTCTTTTGGGCACTTTTATCCACCTAACATCATTTGAAATAACATTAAATATACAAAACGGTATTAAGTAATACACAAATAAATGAAAGAATATACCTTTGTTACCGGAGCCGGCTGAATAATTTCAATCAACTCTTTAGGCCATTCCACGAAAAAGGACTTGGCCATTCCCACTGTTGCAGCCTCTTCCTCAGGAAATGGCAGCGGGGCACAGTCATCATAGGAAATTTTAATTGTGACCCTCGCGCAACCTTTCCTAACCTCGCGCCCGTGGTGCTTGCTTTGCTTATAAATATTTCCTTTTGCCACAAGCTTACGCCGCGTTTGCGAATCCTCATGAAGGAACAGATGGCATTCACACCCGTCCTAAGATAATAGGCAAGCGAATGAACATTAGTCAACTATTAAGAATAACTTAACAAAGCACTGTAATAAAGAAAAAAAAAATTTGAAGTATTAAAAGAAGCCGTCTAATTTTATTTACCTTGTATTCGCCTAAAGCACCGCCGTCAGAGGCTTTGATCGGGTCCGTAGGTGCAACATGTATCATCTCCAAATCGGGCAACCTTGTAGGTATCAGAGGAGAAACAGGGCTCACAGGGGATACAGGGACCGCTCCGGAGGTCTCTGGGTGCAAGCTCTCATCTGGGGCATTATTCATGACGGTGGCTTTTAATGTATCATAATCGGTTCCCATCTTACCACATATAACCCCAATCATCATCTTCAGCTGTGTCTGACATTCATCTAGTTGGGCAGTGGTTTTCTGAAGCTGTCGCTTAGTTAAATCAAGTTCCTCTTTAAGCGACGGCTTTGTTTTCTGTGGGAAAACCTCTGTGATACGTGCCCGCGTAGAATGGCCGCGATAACGACCGGGGTGATCGCGCTTGCCCGTTGCAATGACAAGAATGTCATTCCTACCCTCTGCAACGGTCTCCCCTTGGGACTCGCGGGAACATAGATTTTCCTACACATGTTGCCAAATATAGTAAATGTAAATAGATCAATTAAATATAAATAAATACACATATACAGAGATTATTCATTTATGTATATAAATTTTAAATATAAAATTGATAACCATAATTATAAAATATAAATAAATACACATATATACAAATTAGTCATTTATTTACTTTACAGTGACAACTAGATAATAATAATTTGATATAAACATTTAATGACAACCAAATTATTAATTAGCATTTCATCATAGATATCTAGTAATAAATAATCAGTTATAATAAAAATTCTATACACATAGACTTTAAATATTAAAATAATTGAAACATAAGAAAATGTACGGTGCAAAACTTACAATTTCCTTCGCTACACGCCCAGCCTCTGGCGTGAAGTATTCCCCTTTTTTGTTCGTATGGGCATGTATCCAAAGGTCATGACGGCCTGGCCCTGAATAAGAATCCTCGCCTTCTTCTTCGGACTGACCCTCCTCTGAAGGCTTCTTTCCGGATGCACTGACCTCCTCGTCATGCAACTGCTGCTTCAGCAGTCGGTAGCCACCGCGAGATAAGTTATGGTAGAAAGCATTTAAATTGGCATTCTTTTGCGCTTTTCCACGAATGGCCTAGAGAGAAATATAATGAAAAATTATTATCCCTAAACTGAGCAATTTCAAATATCCAAAAAGAAGAAGGAAATCAAATTTAAAAAAATATACCTGCCATTCTTCTGTCTCGCGGCTAGCCTTGAACTTAATCCATGTCTCCCTAGGGATAAATTTATATTCCAAACATGGGTCCCTACCCTTCATGGGACCATGTACATATTTCCCTAAATAGGATTTGAAATCTTTCCACCGTTTACCGGCATAACTAATCCACTTATCTTCGAGTTCTTCGGTGGACTCGAAAACAAATAATGCCTACAGTGAAAATTAGGAGTAAAATTTAGTGAGGAATTTGAGTAAAATTGTATGGAAGAATTAAGAAACAAAGAATGCATTATAATTAAAGAAAATACCCGTATTTCCATCCAAACTCTCTTCTTGAGCTCCGCGGGAACTTTCGGCCATGATTCATATTCCACTAAGTCCACTTTGCTCCGGGCCGTATATGCCACAAAGGTAATCCACTGTACATGATGTACTCTAGGCTCGAGCCCGGAATCAAAAGAAATGTCAAGAGTTTCCCCATTCTTTCGCATTTCCAATAGGTCATTGCAATTTGTGGGCCCTCTAACTCTACTAGATTTAGTAGAAGAACCATCTCCATGCTCCGTATTGCTTTTTTTTTTCGGGCCATTGAAAGTACCTTAAACTTCATTTACATAGAAAGAGAATTCAATATAACATATATGCAATGACAACAAAAGCTTTAATGTCAAATACAAGAATGCTTGTAATGTTGAAAAAAAAGTGGTACATTCGCAAAATTCACTCCTACAAATACACAATTACCATTAACCAAATTAAACCAAATGAGGGCCAAAAAAAAGTCCGTTTATAAAGGGGACCATTGATAAAGTAATTCACATTTCACAACCAACAACTAATGTGGAAAAAAGGCAATGTACATTCGCAAAATTCACTCCTAAAAATCCACAATTACCATTATCCAAATTAAACCAAATGAGGGCCAAAAAAAAGTGGACTTCTCAAGGGTACCATTGATAAAGTACTTCACATTTCACAACCAACAACTAATGAGAACATTCATTCATTTCTACTAAAGGAATAACATTTCACAAAGTGGAATCAACAACAAAGCATTTTCCTCATTATCACTAAAGGAGGAACACTAAATCGAATAAAAACCGAAATCAAACACCAATGTTCTAAAATTAATCAAGCAAAACCGAATTTCAAAGGGTACCTAATGGAACATTAATCAAACCCTAGGTTCTCAACTTATGTAGGACAAAACACTCAATTCAACAACCAAACCAAATGCTACAAACAATCAATAAATCCAAAAACTTTCCAAGCTTTCATCACAAGAGTTAAAACCGAAATCTACCATAAATATCAACCAACAAAATCCTAGTGCAATGGTAAGCATTTGCAAAATGTAAGGTTAAATACACAAAAGTTTAAAATGAAAGCATAGAAGGTGGAACCTTTTGGGTGAACTCAAAAAAAATCCAAGCTTTAAGTTTATATGGGAGGGTGGAAATGGAGAGCCGACCGACGGTGAATGCTTGGGCAGCCGAACAATCGGTGAATGCTTGGGCAGCCGACGGATGATCGGAAGGTGGAGGAGGTCGCCGGCGATGGGAGAAGCGCGAAGAAGACGAACGGCCGCGGGAAGAAGCTTCGGGAAACAGGGGAAGTGAAGGGGAAAAGAAGGAAGAAGAAAGGAAGAGAATGAGGGAGGAAATGAAAAAGGTAAAAATTTGAATTATAATTAATAACCGGGCTACTTTCAACGGCGGTTCAACCTCGAACCGCAGTTGAAAGTATACTTTCAACTGCGGTTGAACCATGAACCGCGAACCGCAGTTGAAGGTACACTTTCAACTGCGGTTCAATGTTGAACCGCCGTTGAAAGTATACCTTCAACTGCGGTTCGAGATTGAACCGCGTTGAAAGTCCGCACTTTTTCTCGGTTTAAGTAGAAAAAATTGGAGCCAATTCCCGCGCGGTCATATTTTAATATTAAATTTTTTTATTTTCCATTTTCAAAAAACTATTCCCACAATTTGGTAAATATAATAATACATACCCAGATTTTGTATATTTATTAATTATGTACACAATCTCGACTTTTATTAACCATTTCATAATTAAATTTCAAATTTTTAATTGAACCACATATTTGCATTTAAATTTCCCGCGCGTGCTACTACACGTACAATAATTATTGGTCAAACATAAAAATTAATAATTTCCGTAACTTTAATACATGTAAGAGCCAAGAAAGTAATAAGCTTCATTATGTTCCCTAAAATTCCTACTTTTTCGACTTGGCGAACGGGATAAAAAAATCAAATCCACAAATGCATTAGGTACGTATAGTAATATAAAAATTAATTAATAAAATTTAAGTGGCCGAAAAAAATTTTTGCTGAAAGTCATTAGGACTTTATGAGCATTATTTGAAATTAGCTAGAAGTTTGACTTTTAGACTTTTAAATACTTAGAAGATGAAAATTGGTCAAATGAAATTAGAATGATATTTTAAAATATGCTAAGACCAATTTTGAAGTTAAAATACTCAAGAAAAGATGAGTTAGGCAAAATAGAGAAAAATTTGAAATTTGCATTTGATTGATGAGTCTTTGAGTGATATAATCCTAGAATGCCATGTTTTAGAGTTAAAATGATGCATTAGGATCTATGTCATCTTTGGTATCTTGAAATTCTTGCACATGTTAAAACGGTTGAAAATTTTCTTTCAAGATAGCAAGAATTAAGCATGTTTGCATTACATAAAAATGGTTGACCAAGTGGTTGACTTTTTAAATATACATGCTTTAGCTTATTTGAGAGTTTAAGAATTAACTTATTGATAATTTGAAGTTGCTCACATGAGAAAATTAAGGATATATGCTTCAAAATGGCAAGCTTCAATTGAAAAAACTTGACCAAGTAGTTGACTTTGAAAATATGAATGCTTTGGATTGTTTGAATCTTTATGCATAACTACTTGAGCCTTTGAAGGTGCTTGGATGATATATAAAATGCTTGATAGAAACTTGAATTTAGCAACTTTCAAAATTCAAAGCTTAATATAATTAAGCTTGAAAAACGTTGACCGATAGGTTGACTTTGCACATATGCATGATTTGAAATGTTTCATTCCTTTGAATGTCAAAGCGAAAATCCAGGAAAAGGGTGGCGCTTCACTATATATCTATTTCCATCTTAAGAGTCACCGCGGTTAATTTATGAAAATCGGGAAAAAAAACTTAATAGAGAGTAGGGTTTAGGGGTTAGGGTTAGGGTTTAGGGTTTAGGGTTTAGGGTTTAGAAAATGATATGAAAATAGAAAATTCATGAGTAGCGCGGGAATTGGCTCCAAAAACTAATTTTCTACGGCGGTTCAACCGAGAACCCGCCGTAGAAAGTATTTTCTACGGCGGTTCATGTTTGAACCGCCGTAGAAAGTTTGATTTCTACGGCGGTTCAAAGTTGAACCGCCGTAGAAAAGTAGTTTTTGGAGCCAATTCCCGCGCTACGTACGTACGCATGGATTTTCTATTTTTTTGTACCAAATTCAAAATACATTATATATATATATATATAAGAATTAATTATAAAAGTTGTCTTAAAGTATTCAATTATTCAAATGAAAATATTTTATTTATGTAGTGGAAATTTACAAGATATCGAGAGCATAGAGGATCGAGAGAGTTGGATATATATGATGTGCATCAAGAGGGGAAAGGAGAAAAGCGAAAGATGTATATATATATATATATATATGTATGTATAAACAGATATGTATATATATATGTTTGTAAATTAATGAAATCCAGTGTTTATTTAATTTTTTTCGGCCACTTAACTAATATTAATTAATTTTTATATTACTATACGTACCTATAATGCATTTGTCGAAAAAGTAGATATTTAACGGAACATAATGAAGCTTATTATTTTATCGTCTCTTACATGTATTAAATTTACGAAATTTATTAATTTCTATATTTGACCTATAATTAATAAATATACACAATCAGGGTATGTATTATTATACTTACAAATTGGTGAGATTAGTTATTTGAAAAATGGAAAAAACAAATTAATATTAAAATATGCATTCGCGGGAATTGGACTCCAATTTTCTACGAGGAGACCTTTCAACGGCGGTTCAACAACGAACCGCCGTTGAAAAAAGAATCCACCGCGGTTCACGAGTGAACCGCCGTTGAAGATACACTTTCAACGGCGGTTAAGAATTGAACCGCCGTTGAAGTTCCACTTTCAACGGCGGTTCAATGTTGAACCGCCGTTGAATAGACGACCCGGTTAATTAAAGTTCAAAATTTTTGAACGTTCTTTTCCTCCCTCATTCTCTTCCTCTCCACTCCCATTTTTTCCCCTGCATTTCCCCTGTTTCCCGAACCCGCTGACAAGTAATTTATAAAGAGTTAAATATAAAATAAAAACAAAATGAACTGCGTATAGATTTCCCTGGAAATTTTACCAAAGTACTACTCCTTGGAAGAAAATAATAATAATAATACAAGAAACATTTATTCATAAATGAAAAACAAGGAAATCTATTTTCCGAAAAATTTGACAAAGTCTCCCCTATAAATGTAACGTACTCCCTGTAAATTCGATGCACATATACTTCAATACTTCACTAAAATTCCAACTATTTCGAATAATACGGAATTCAGTTTCAAATCACTTCAGACAGAATCTCCTCTGCTTGTTTTTTACCAAAACACAAGTGCAATTTAAGATCAGCACATAAGTTTCACACAATTTCAAAAAATAACATATTCATTTATAAACAGTTCCGCATATGAAGTCCCTGGAAATTTTGTCCCTTGATTGCGCGGCTTCATCCGAGGTGTGACCTGTTTCAATCCCACAGTACGAAGGATAAAAATAAATGTTGTTAAAAATTTATTGAATCATCTCTTTATTAAAATCAAAGAAACATATACAAACACACATACACACCCACGGGAATTGAAGTTTAATAAAAACAAACAATATACCTGAAAATGATTCTTAACTTATTCTCTTTCTCTTAAGGGACACTTGATCCTCGAACCATAATCCTTCGCTGTGGTCATCACGAAGTATGTATTTATCAAGTTCCCTATCTTCCTCATCTGCTCTCGGTTCAGGTAACCCACTAGAGAAAGGGCCAGCCTCATGAAGCCCTTCTTCTGTATCTATCCCTTCCACACCGTGATGTTGTTTACCATGAAGAACAACAGACCAATGTTCGTCGCAAGGATCGGTGATATAAAAAACTTGTTTCGCCTGCGATGCAAGTATAAATGGTTCCCCCTTGAAACCCTCCCGATTGAGGTTGACCAAGGTAAAACCCAATGGATCATCAGTTCGAACCCCACTATTGTTATCAACCCATTTGCAGCGAAATACAACTACTTTGAAACAAACATAGTCAATCTCCCAAATATCTTCGATCACCCCGTAATAAGCCATGCTTGCATACAATGGATTTTTATCCTTCCTGCTAGAAACATGTAAAGCCTCTGAGATTAATGTAACACCACTGTTTTGTGCCGTACTTTCTCATCTTGTCTCTTAGTAGCAAATGAATATCCATTTATGTCATAGCATGAAAATGCTCGTACCGCAGGGCTGGGCCTAAATGCCAACCATTTCAATGTCTCCGAAACGTCTTTGCCCAGGACAGCATTACCAAACCAATAGACAAATGTCCGAATATGTTCATTGAGCACACGTTGATCCGTCCAAGCAGGATAAGACGTTTTTATTGACTGTATGTGGTCTGTCACATAGGGCGCAACTTCTTCAGAATTGCGCATAATGTAGAGATGCGCCTTTATTAATTCAACATTAGACGGCAAAAAAAATTTTCCTCCCTTCTGCCCATACCTGTAATCCTCCCATCGTGCCGATTCTTAGATATTCCAATGGATGCGGTCCCGGCCAAGTACTCAGTGCAAAACTCAATTACCTCCTCAGCTATATAACCTTCAACAATACTAGCATCAGGACGACAACGATTCTTCACATACCCCTTATATACTTTCATATATCGCTCGAATGGGTACATCCATCGCAAATGAACAGGCCCGCAGATTTTTATCTCTCTGACCAAATGAATCACCAAATGCACCATAATATCAAAGAAGGCGGGTGGAAAATACATTTCTAATTGACAGAGGACAACAGTTATTTCATCTTGTAGCTGATCAAGTCTTTCGCGCGCGATAACCTTGCTACATATAGCATTGAAGAAGAAACAAAGTCTTGTTATACTGGACTTAACATGCTTGGGCAATATCGAGCGAATAGCTACAGGCAACAATTGCTGCATTAAGGCATGGCAATCATGAGACTTCAAACCAACCAGTTTTAAATCTTTCAAGGAAACAAGTCTGCTTACATTTGAAGAATATCCAGATGGAACTTTGATGCTACGCAAACTTGAACACAGTTGTTTTTTCTCCTTTCTGGACAAAGTGTGACAGGCAGGGGGTAGATATGTGCGTTGTCCTCGAGCTACCGGTGCTAAATTTGCTCTTATGTTCATATCAACCATATCAAGTCTCGCGTTATAACCATCCTTAGTTTTACCAGGGATGTTCAAGAGCGTACCTAAGAGGCTTTCGCAAATATTTTTCTCAATATGCATAACATCGAGACAATGTCTGACATCCAAGTTCTCCCAGTATGGAAGTTCAAAAAATATGGATTTTTTCTTCCAACAACCTGTATCATTGTTGCTGGACTCCGAAGTTTTACCAAACTCAACATTAATGTCCGTCACACGAGCTTTCACCTCTGGCCCGCTCAAGGGTTCTGGAGCTTTTCTGAACTCTTGGAATCCATTGAATGCTCTTTTCATACGGCGATACGGATGAGTCTCGGGAAGAAATCTGCGATGCCCAAGGTATACTGTCTTCCTCCCATGTGCAAGCTGACAAAAATCTGTACTCTCCTCACATATTGGACATGCTTTATGCCCTTTAACAGAGTACCCAGACAAGTTTCCATAAGCAGGAAAATCATTAATGGTACAGAACAACATGGCACGTAATGTGAACATTTCTTCACGGTAGGCATCAAACACAGGTGCGCCTTCATCCCATAACTTTTTCAAGTCTTCAATAAGAGGAGCAAGATACACATCGATGTCATTTCCTGGTTGCCGTGGGCCTGAAATCATTAGAGACATAAGTATGTACTTGCGCTTCATACACAAGTAAGGCGGCAAATTGTAAATAACCAACATCACCGGCCATGAGCTATGTGTGCTACTCAGACTGCCAAACGGGTTCATTCCATCAGTACACAGACCAAGCCTCAAATTTCTTGCTTCTCCCCCGAAAGAAGGATACATTGAATCAATCTTTTTCCACTGATCTGAGTCTGATGTATGCATTATCACCTTGTCATCATCACTGGGAATACACCGATCTGAATGCCATGTCAATAGTTTTGCATCTTTTTCATTAGCGAACAACCGTTTAAATCTCGGTATTATAGGAAGATACCACAGAACCTTAGCCGGCGACCCCTTCTTTTGCGCATCAGAACTGTCTTCAACAGCATCACACAGCTGCTTGTTTTTGTATCGGGGAGTGTTACACTTAGGACATCGCAATAAATCCTTATACTCATTCCTGTAGAGGACGCAATCATTTGGGCAAGCGTGGATCTTCTTATACTCCATACCCATTGGACACAACATTTTTTTCGCCTCGTAAATTCGATCTGGAAGTTCATTATCTTCTGGGAGCATATCTTTCAATACCCTCAATAAGGCTGTAAAACTAGTATCTGACCACCCATTTGCCGCTTTCAAACTAAACAACTTCAAAACACTAGACAATCGTGTATATTTACTGCAACCCTTGTATAGAGGCTTCTCATTGTCACCCAAAATCGAAGCAAGAACTTCCGGTTTATCAGCAAAATCTCGGCCACATCCTCAATCATGGCATCTAATCGATCTCTAGTAATCGCATCATCTCCTTTTGCATGAGATTTTCTTTGCTCAGGTAAACCATCAATACTTTCACCATGCCAAATCCACAGTTTATAAGAAGGATCAAACCCGTGCCGATATAAATGGAATCTTATTGTATCTGAGTTATCAAACCGCGCCCCATTTTTACAAGATTTGCACGGACAATGAACGTACTTTGTATTCTTATAAGCGAATTGAATGAAATTCTCAACTTCTCTCGCATAAGAATCGGAGGTCCGATCACCACAGAACAAGATATTTCGATCCATGTGTAACTAAGACCTTGAAATAATTAAAAATACCAAATAATAATTCAACAAACAATGTACAAAGTATCAAGTTGCATGCTTGTCTTAGCACATGTCATAATACTTATGTTAGTCATATATGTGCAAAACTACTATAATACCTCAATGAAAAAAATAATGCAATGACAACACATGCGCAATAGACATAATCGAATGAAGAAGAAACTCTAAGTTTTTCATTCATGCATTTCGTCAACACATAAAATGCATAAAAAAATAATACACACTCTAAGTAGTGCTAATTATATGAACATCATCCATTAAAAATCAAACACTATAAATCAAATTACATCACCGAAAACTACATAGTATAACTAAATAGGGTTCCACACTACTAAGGTTCGCCACATACATGGAATATATGCAACTTTAATTTTCAGCCATGCAGCTACCATAAATAAAAATAAATGCTATAGGATGACATATCTAAAGTACAAGCATAAGCAATTACTGGAAAATTTTACAAGTTTCTAACCTTTAGGTGGTAAATTTTAGCTCCAAATGACGATTCTTTAGGTTCAACGTGCAAAACCGTAGTAGAAATTTGGAGACAGACACTCTCGGGCGCGATATGGGAATACACGGTGTTTTTTAGGTTTTGGAGCATATATATACGTCAATACTACGGCGGAGAAAATTAAACCGCCGTAGAAAGGGGACTTTCTACGGCGGTTGGAGGGAAACCGCCGTGGAAAGTGGACTTTCCACGGCGGTTGGAAGGTAACCGCCGTGGAAAGTCCACACTTTCCACGGCGGTTACCTTCCAACCGCCGTGGAAAGTCCACTTTCCACGGCGGTTGCCCTCCAACCGCCGTAGAAAGGGTTTGTCCCAACCGCCGTAGAAAGTCCGTTTCTACGGCGGTTCATTTTTAAACCGCCGTAGAAAGTCTTGTTCTACGGCGGTTCATTTTTAGACCGCCGTAGAAAGTCAGCATTCCTTTTATTACTGCGGTTTTCTATTTTCCGCCGTTAATTCGCAGCCGTTAAAGCTCCGTTTTGTAGTAGTGACAATATCCCCTTCATGGTAGCCAACCTCTTAATTAATAAGAAAGCCCATATCTACTCCGAGCAAGAGGTGACAGCTTATCGATAAATGGGTCAACACCAAAACTCATATCAATTCCGAGCAAGGAAGGTCAACTTGTTGAGTAAATAAGTCAATTAAGAGGCACACACGAAACGGCTCAAACCTTGGGCTCTGATACTAGTTGTTGGGGAATTTTGCAACACCCCCACGCGGGAAAGATAATACAACACTTCCATCATAGAGCCCAATAAGAAAATTGAACCCCAACTTGACTTAAAATTAGTTTTTATCAAGTTGGGTTTCAATTACTTATTAGATTCTATGGTAGAATGTGTTGTGTTATCTTTCGAAATGACAAATTCTCCAACACTTCTCTTAGCTTTGTTATATTGATCCTGTCCTTGCATCATAATCTGACCATTTTTCGATACAAGTCCAACTAGCTAATTCTGGGGACTGCAACCATGTGCGAAAATCTCATCACATGTAAGCAATCATGAACGAATATCATAGACATTGCTCTTCAATTTTTGAATAATAAAAGTATAGGAAGACAATTGAAAACAAGAGCATACATTCCTCTCTACCTAGTTGCATTAAAGTTTTCGTATGGCGCTTGATCAACAAACCTTTTGATGATGTGTTGAGGAATTTTCGTTTTTAATTGGCTTCAAAATGCTTATTCTGCCAGCTCATGATCTTCTAGATCACCTTTTAATGATTGTTCACTGGTGAAGCACCTTTGGGAATTTTTTGAGCACACCCTAGAAATCCCAAAGCTGCAATGGGAAACATTATGGGATCATTGTGGCTTTTATTGGACCTTCACTACTACCTCGAAGGTTCACCAAACTCTAATCTGGATGCTGCCAGGGGTGGTTATATGGATAGTGTGGAAGGCATGCATGTAACAAATTGTTATTTGACGGAGTTAAGACCACACCCATGTTCTTGTCTAAAGAAACTCATCATCTGCTCTTCGATATTTGCCAGGCGAAACTCATCTCTGGTCGTCAAAGTGAGGGACTCTTATGGAGACAAAGTGGGTTTCTGTCTAGATTACGGGAGCCCTGCAAAATTAAAGTTTTACCTATTGCTTACCCCGAGACTGGTTATAAATTGAATATTGACTATTTTTCATTGTTATTGAATATTGACTATTCCCTATCAATTCTTATCTGTGAAATTTTTTCAATTTTCAGTATCGAGTTGAGATTCATGTAAACTAAGGTCTAAAAAAGAAAAGAATTAGGAGTTTGGGATTTCAATTTGGCATCTGGCTCTGCTCTCTACAGTCTGCTGCAGCACCCATCCATCCAGCACTAGTCCTCAAACTTACGAGGTCCCTGGGCTAGAAGAAAAAAAAAAAAAAAAAAAAAAAAAAAAAAAGAAAAAAAAAAAAGCCCAAAATATACTTCTAAAGTTATCTATAAATAACTTCTACAATCTTTTCATATGCAAAATCATTAATAATAGGATTGGCAATTTTGTGTATTGAAAAGAATACTTTAGAAAATCTTAATTTAATTACTATTATACATTATTTTACAATATTTAAAAAAGTTTGTAGAAGTCATTTAGAGAAAATTTAGAAGTATATTTAGGGCCTTTTTTTAAATTTTTGGCCAGGGCTTCGAAAGTTTGAGAACGTCTGCTAGTTGCGTGCGTGGTAATGAAGTGGAAATCTCCAGTCGAACAAACGGGAAACTCTAGCATAAATAAATTAAGAATACCAAAGTTCCCTATAAAAAATAAAAAAAAAGGCTCCCTATATAAAGGACATTTAATTCCAAGGCAATCCTTATTCTATTACGGAATCAAACAAGCCGAGAATTTGTACAATTGTAGTCAGCCTACACTCAAGAATCAAAATGAAATTCGGATCTCCTATTCAATTTTATCTGTCTCATCCTGCCCACCAAAAGCAAAGTACTTTTACTTTGTCACTCATTGTTACTCATTTATTATCAAAATCATGAATGAGTGTCAAAGTAACGTTACTTTAAATTATTTACCCTCAATTAACAAGACAAGAGCGAGAAGATTGGCGTTAATTAACATGCATGCAGAAAGTCGTCCGTATCAAATGTGCCAAAGCACGTAGTTACACTCAGAAAAGGACACCAACTTCCCAAGCCGGCCAAATTTGATAATCCTAACAATGCACCAGTTCCTCTCAACGTCCATTTTTCTTCCCTCTTTCCTTAACTTTTTCACCACGAAATCATCCAGAAAGAGCTTCCACAAATTGGATCCCCAAGATTAATTATAACCCGATTCTTGAGATTTAATGTGCTTCGAATTAACTAGTTTTGTAACACCAACTGGGAAGAAATGGACAGGAGAGCCAGCAGATCGAATAGTTTGCAGAAGCAGCTGGCCGAGAGCCGGAGAACCCGGCCGGGCTCCGACAGCGTCCCGGACCTGACGGATTTCATGAATGATATGTTCTTCGGGACTGCTCCGGCGGAAAAGAAAGTGTACAATTTGACCGGCGGGGCCGACCAGGAGGAGGATGATCGGGACAGCTTCGATTCGAGCCGGAGAAGCGTCAGCAGCCGATCAACGGAAGAATGGCTGGAGGAAGCTAAGAGAATGGTTGCTCAATCTCCGGGTAGGAACGAATCGCCCTCCAGACTCGTTTCCGGGTCGCCCCGGTTTGCAACGGCTCATAAGCAACAATCGTCACTGAGTGGTAGTGCTATTGATAAAAGGAATCCTCTCTCCAGATCTGCTCGGAGGTACCAAATTTTAGCCCTGTTTTTTATTTTTATTTTTTTAAAAAAGAAAATTCATTTCATTCAATAAAAAATGGATTGTTTCAGTTAGTATTTGATCATGATCAAGAATATTCAAACTTATAAGGTTTTGCCTTGTTGATTAATTAGGATAGTTCTATTGTCAGTATTTACGAAATAAAATAGTAGAGCAAGCCTATCATACATCTGGTTTCTCCCTAGACTAAAATTTTTCTTCCGCTCATCAATACTCCGTTGTACAACGGATATACTAAATAATCTCTCCAATATCGGCCAATGTTTCCATCTTGAAAAAGGGGGAAATATTTATGCATACTAAAAATATTTGTTACATATTTAACCACTAAACTGAATTTTGTTTGTAAATCCAATCTTTATAGCATATATAATAATATTATTTTTCTTACTTAACATGATAATTGTTATATTTAAAATAAAAAAAAGTGGCAAATATTAATGTAACTGCAGTTACTGCACCTTTAATTAATAGGACATTGGAGCAATTCTATTCTAATTGGACAAAATGAGAAATTTAAAAATACTTTGACGTCTATTAATAGTATTTTATAAGCACTTCTGAACTGATATGAAGCACGTTTCCCGTACCTGTTAAAATTCGAAATTATGATAGGATTGTTGATTTATTTATACTTCATTCTTTCTTCTTTTTTTTAACAGTAAATCGCTGGGATATGAAAACTTTTTATTAATAAAATTAAAAACAAAAAGAAGTCGATTGGGACGAAATGAACTTTACCCCAAACCCAATAAACAAAATGCGAAGCAAATGCAAATCAAAATAAACCAACAAAATATAAGAAAATAGAAGATTAATTTGTTGACAAAAGATCATAGTCACACATACTTCACTTGTGAACGCTTTAATATTATTTTAATTAAATTCAACAAATTATAATTAGTTGATAGAATATAAATTTTTAAAGGGATTTGAATCTCCTCTCCCCCCAAAAAAAAAGAAGTTTGATAGGGAGTTTTTGAGGAACTCTCTGAGCCCTATAGGAGTCTGAACATTTCCTCCCCTAAATTGGCAATGGGCCTTCAATTGGCATTTGGCAAAACTTTGGATATACATGTGAACAGCTACTACATTTTGTTACTATATTTATATTTTCATTGTAATTTTTCTATTTTATTCTTAATAGAAAACATAAACAAATAAGCTACATATACGGCCCTGCCCGTTAGCTTGTACACTTTGACAAGTTATAGAAGAAAATGCCAAATTTTCTTTAACAATCAAAATTCATTTCATCACTAATTGAATCACACAACCAATCGAACCAGCAAAACAGAGAACAAAGATCAATAATGATTGAAAAATATGACCAAAACATAATCTGTACAAAGGCACAAACCCAACCCAAAAGAGAAAAATAAATAAAATTGTTTGATGAAGACGAATTACTATTGGATGGTTATAGTCTTATAAATTTAATGTACATATTTTCTTTGTTTGGAAAATAGGGCCTGCAAATTTCAATGTTAACCCAAATAATTAAATTAGTCATATAGTAATCCAAAATATATATATATAAAATTATTAATATATGTTATTCCCTCCGTTCCATTAGAAGAGTCAAGTTAAAAAAATATTTTTTTGTTCAAATGGAAGAGTACGCTTTCAAAATTTTTACTTCTCTTACTGTTACTAACATAATCATGTATGGTTCACAATTAATTCATACTTAATAAGTAAGGATATAAATGGAATAAAGTGTGTCAAATTAGCTAATTTAAGTGTTGTATATTAACATTTATAATAAATTGTAAATTGGTCAAAGTGAACCATTCTAATAAAACGGAGGTTGTATTTTCTAATATGAGTTTGTGTGAATTTTGGTTACAAACTTACAGTCACAAAAGAGTTGACTAATTGAGTAATTTGGATGGGTTTTTTCCCCCAATATTTATATTGGGGCCAAAAATTACCAAAATAGACCTTTTTTTTTTCATTCCCAAAATATAAAAAACGAAGTTGGGAGATTCGTTTTCAATGAAAACGAATCTCCCAACTTCGTTTCCTTCAAGAATAACAAAAAAATAAAATAAAATAAAATAAAATAAAATCTGGAAGAAAACGAATTCATGGAATTCGTTTTCTTTGGAAACGATCCTTCCTTCTTTTTTTTTTTTATTAATTTCAAATTAATTTTTTCCTTTTTTGTTTTTTTATTAATTTCATTAATTCAAAAGAACCCCCATAATTCATTTTTGAGTTGTTATGAAAAAAAGCAAAATATAATTATATAACTGAAATTTTAAATTGTAATTTAATAAAATTTTAGAGGAAGTAATTTACGGCATTTTTTGAAATGGTGGTCAATTACCTTTGTCTTCTTTATTCTCTCCATTTTCTATATTATCGCGCCTGCCTAATCCCACTAGTATTCCCTATGCAAACTCATTTAAACTAAAAATAATTAAAAATGGAAACATTAATATCGGTCTAATGTTATTTCTCTTTGAGATAAACGAATTTATGAGTTTTGTTTTTAATGGAATTAATTATTTTTAAAACATAAATGTGTGACTAAATTTTTAAAGATAAATAATTCCCCAAATTCATTTATACGGAGATTTTATGTATTTCAAAAAATGTTGTAAATTACTTCTTCTAAAATTTTATTGAATTACAAATTAAAATTTCAGTTATATAATTATGTTTTGCCTTTTTTTTATTTTTTATAACAACTCAAAAACGATTTATGGGGGTTCGTTTCGAAAACCCTAAAATTTGTTTTCATTAAATAATATTTATTTTTTAACAATGAATAAAAACTTAGAAACATGTTGGTGAACCGTTTTCAATGCAAATAATTATTTAATTTTTTTAAAATTCGTTTAAATATAATTATTTTTATTCATTTTAAAAATCATTTTAGTGGAATTCGTTTCTTAATGAAATTAATAAAAAACAAAAAAAGAAAAAATTAATTATGGAATTCATTTATTAATGCAATTACTAAAAAACAAAAAAGAAGGAAAACGAATGTATGGAATTCGTTTTCAACTGCATTTGTTTTCAAAAGGAAACGAATTTTTTTTTTTGGTTAGTTTTGAAGAAAACGAAGTTGGGAGATTCGTTTTCAAATGAAAACGAATCCCCCAACTTCGTTTTCTATAGTTTGGGAATTTCAATTTTTTTTTTTGTTTGTTTTGGTAATTTTATGCCCCAAAAGTTAATATTAAGGTAAAAAAATCCTAATTTGGATGGTTATAGTCTTATAGACATAATGGGCTTCTTTTCTCTTTCTTTTTTATTTTTATTTTTTTGTTTTCAAAAATAGGGCTTGCAAAATTCTTGTTAAGCCAAATAGTCAAATAGTCATATATGCAATAAAAAGAGTTTATATGAATTTTGGGCCCCTAAAAGCATTTGAATTTTGAACAGTTGCCCAAATTCGCCCTGCTTCAATGCCAAGCCTACGTAACATTGAAACAAAAATGTAAATGAGAACAAATTTTAGTACTGCTATTATTAATTTTGAGATGAGATTATTACTATATTATTATTATTATTAACGTCTTTTTTCTTTTTTCTTTGTCACTGAACCGATGCTTGTTTGCTAAACCAAAAAATTAAGGTCATGTTTACAAAAGTTCTCAACGAATAATGATACACACCTCAACTAATCTTCACAACTTTCTTCTAGCAAGTGAGATGGCATGCATTCATTGGTTACACTTTTATAAAATAATTATTAGTATTACATCATTGACCAATGAATGCATGACATCTTATTTGTTATGAGAAAGTTGTAAAGATTAGTTGAAATATATATCATTACTCAAAAAAAAGTTTAAATTAATATTTATAATATGACTTATAGGGACTAATAGATAACCTAATACTTCCTCCGTTCAATCAAAAGAGTATGATTTGAAAAGTGTGCAACTTATTATAGATAGTAAAGTACGATACATAAAACAAATAATTTAACATTGTATTTTCTAATTTAATTACTGACCACATATTATTATATTAGTTAAAGTATATTACGCAAACAAATTAAAACTGTCACTCTTTTAATGAGAAAAAAAAAAAGACTAAATATGATTCTTTATATGAGACGAAAAGTGTATTAAAATTTGATTTGGACTTGGTTTTCAAAATTCATATACCATAGTTTATGCATAAGGCCCATATAACTTTGTACAAACTCAAGTAAACAAGATCAACTTTGGCCTGTTCTTTATGGTTGTTTTTGTTTTTGTTATGTTTTTTTCTTGTATAATAAACTTAATATATTATAATTATTTTTTATCAATTCTAATACAATTTTTTATTATTTATCTATATTTTTTATATTTATAATATATTTTTTACACTATAAAACTATTTTTTAAAAACATGTTTTCAAAACTATGTTTTAAAACATGATAAACAACAAGATCAATATTGTACATGTACTTATCACTCTTCAAATTTCAAACACAGGCATAGAGCATCGGAGGGCTTCGGCGGAGAAATTCTCTCAAAATCAGCCCAACACAACCGCACTAAACCACCAGAAGCCACTGTGTCCCAGGAGGAAGAATCTCCTGCATCCGCAGTCCAGAAATGGTTCTCCAACATCCTCAAACCCCAAAATCAAAACGGATCATCCACCCTCAATTCAAATCACACGGCCCCACCAGAAATATCCTCCAGGAAATCAATCAGTAATCCCGGGTCCCCATCTCTCCCTCCCCGCCAAATCCCCCCCCGAAAATCCCGGTTCCAAAACACTTCCAGTGCATCCCCGTCGCACCTGATCTCATCCCCTTCAAACCAACCGCCTTCCAAACGAACTTTCAAAACTCCCGCCAACGTGAATGTAACGGCTAGTAATCCGCACACACCTCTGGAAAGCCCATTGCTCTCCCCACCGAAACATCTGGTGGAGTCGGCTCACCGGAGATCGATTTCGGCCTCCACGTGCTCAGTGCAGGATCCCTCGGCCCTGTCCTTATCTCCGCCGAGGACTTTGTTGCAGCCGAAGCATAGGAAATCGATATCAGTACCCCATGAACCCCCGGCGAGGGATTTGTTGGGCTCAGATAGAAGATCGGTTTCAACAATGGTAACGCATAACCCGGATAGAATACTGCCGAGGGATAACTTTCTCGCACATTTCCAAGCGGAAGAAGTGAAGAATTTGAAGCTGAATGGATTCTTGAAGGAGAAGAGGGCTAAAATGGAGAAGATTATGAGGGGAGAGAGTGATGGGAAGGCCAAGATTATCCTGTCTGGAGCTACAAACAGTTGAGTTACACTTGTTTCATTTATATTTTAGGGCAAAATGCAAATTACCTTGAGGTTTCGTGAAAGAACAAAATGAGTCGCGTGTTTCAAAAGTAACAAAATAAACCTCAAAATACACTTGTCATTTTACAAATTGTGTGAAATGTTTATTTTATTAATTTTGAAACCACATGCTTATTTTGCTCTTTCATTAAACCTTAGGGTAATTTTGTATTGTTGCCAGCCTAAGTTTTCTTATCTTATTGTAGCCATTCATCGAAAACAGAAGAAACCGAGAAATTAAGCAAATTGGAAGCAGTGTTTGAGGTTGAATAACTTGGTTTTATGTCCAATTTGTTGATTTCTGATTAGTGTTATCATTCTTTCTTTAGGAACAAGTTCAATGGTTGCAGCAATATGCTATGCTTGGTTGTTGGAGAACAGAATGAGAGCTGAAATAGAGGCAAGAGGACAAGAAGGAACTGTCGCGGAGCTTGTGGTGCCTGTAATAAACATGAGAAGAGGGAAAATGTGGAAGCAAAAGCAAGCTGCTTGGCTCTTTCATCATGTTGGTATTGATGCTTCTGCACTGCTTTTTTCAGATGAGGTAATCCTTGTTTATTGTGTTCCATCAATTTTTTGGTAGCTCTGGCGAATCATTGTTTTTTCATGCAAAATGTTTGTGTGAAACTTTAATCTGAATCGATAGCACATATAACAGTAAATCATTACCAATTACTTCTTCCGTCCTACTGAAAAAGTCATGTTTCTAATGCTGCAAACATTATTTGAAACTAGACTCTTTTAGTGGGACGGATAGAGTATAATTGATATGAAAGTGTGTGTTAGGAGGGAATGAATTTTCAGTATTCGAAGGAGTGAAAATTTACAGCATTTTCAGATTTGTTAAACATTCAAGGGAAAAAAAGGAGAGTAAGGAAGTTAAATTTTTGTACTGCAAAATCATGCCAGGTGGATTTGGAAGCAGTGATGGTGAGCAGGAAGTTGAGCATCCTTATAGTTGGAGAAGACATCCTCCGAACAAAAGGCGAGGTTAACATGCTGATTTCATCGAATCTGAAATCTGAAATTCTTAGTGTTTGTTCTCTAGGAAAATTTTTATATCCTTTCTCCTATTTTGGCATTGATCTTTTCTACAGGTTGGATCTGCCTGCACCATTCTTACAGACAACTACTGTGAGGATGCCTATGATCTGCTTCAAATCCCCATGTTGAAGAAACTTCTGGTAGGGGAAAATAAATCGCATCTGAAGTCTAATATTTTCAGGCAAAAAAAATAATGTCATTTTTCCAAGTCTGTAGATTGATTAGCATATATTCATCAGCTTGCAGGTATTCTATTGGACACACACAACTTGAATGCATCTACCAAGTTGTGTACAACAAGAGATTCAGAGGCGATTCGACTGCTTCTAGTTGGCGAACCCCCTACTTACAGAAATAGTCTTTTCGAAAAATGTATTCTTCTTCTTCCCCTGTGAGCTAAGAAAACTTCATAAACTCAATCAAAATTTAAGCATTTCTTTCAATTGTGTGTTTCAGTGATGCTGGATCAGAGAGATAATGCTTTTTCAGAAGTTTTGGAGAAGAATTATGGCAAGCCGCAGAGTGACAGTAAGTAACTGAGCTTTTCGGCTAGGGAAATTGAGAACAGTGTCTTTAGTTGTGTTTTTGGAGACAAAGCCATCATTAGCATTCCTTTTGTCCCACAGAAAGAGTCACTTTTCTACTATTGTAATAGACACTAAACAATTGACCTTTACTGAAACTCTCTAAGTCCTTTTGAGTTTAACTTGTCTATGATGATGGATACAGGCAACAACAGCAGCAACAGCAGCAAGAAACCATCACCAGAGCAGATTTCTGATAAAACCCCTGATCATGGAGGGTTTGTTCCAAGTGCAGACAAAAGTCCGAAGGAAGTGAAGAAAGCTACGGCGCCAGACAAGGTTTCGCCAAAGCGAGGTATTTTCTCTGTTCTGCTTTTCATCTATATCCAATACTTCTGCTCAAGTTTAGTTGGGACTATGTAGCTAGGCAACTCCAACATTCTACCAGACATGTTGAGAGAATTTCATCACAGAAATTATCCTGAAGTTAATTACCAATACGGAGTAATAAAATTTGAAGGAACTGCTCACATTGTCTCACTCAACGAGTCATGTTTTTCATACTTAAAACAGTATTAGAAACAATAATTTTTAGTGTGACGGAAGGAGTATATTAAATAACTAAGGTGATTTGAAAAATTAAATGTCAGTGCACCTAACGATGAAATAAAAGGAAGTAGCTCTGTTGCCTGGAAAGGAAAACGTTCAACAAGAAGAATAAGGCAATGCACTCTAAATTACATTAACATTTTTTATACTCCAGTATTTTTCATTTAAAAAAAAAACAAACAAACAAACAAACAAACAAACAGTATTGTTAATTTGTAGTCCCTGAATTCAGAAGATTTTGAATTTCTCTCCATAAATTACGTATTTCTTAGCTCATTGGTGATGGGCCTTAGTTGACTATGAAGTATGGGAGCCCAGCTCCTCCTGTAGAGATTTTTTTTTTTTTTTTCTTCCTTTTTGACATACTGTAAAGGTGTTTTTAAGAAAACGGTCAACCTAAATCTGCCGCAGCGCCAGGCAACTCGTGTAGGCTATGACAAACATGAAAATGACTGGTCTAATGAGTTCACTTCTTCTTCCTTCGTTCTATTAAAAAATATTAGTGGCGCAATTGTTTATTAGTCACAAATAACGTCTTTAAAGTAAATTTTTTTAATAAAACAGGTGAATTATATTATTTACTCAAAAATATTGTAAATTTAGTTTACACTCTTTACGCTAGTAGAAAATATAATCCATATTCTCCCAAAACTGATTTATCGAGTTCATATTCTTTTAGATTTCGGCAATTTTAGTTCAGTGGACCGAAAGTTTGAACCAACTAATGGACTAATTCTATTGGTCCAATGGTCAAATGAGTGTTTGACAAACGGCCAAGTGTATGTCCTTTACTTGAGCTCAATTTGCGGGCTTATTGTATTAAAACTGTCACCAATTGAAAGAAAGTAGGCTACATTAACTAATTTTGAAAGAATGTACATTTCCCACTAGGTGGACAAAAATTGTTATTTTTCCTTATTTCCTTTGACACATCATTGCATTTTCATTTTCATGAGTTGTTCAAATTTTAAGCTTCCGTTAGATGAGTGAAAGTGAACTCTTCTCGTGTATCATTTAAGTCGAGAAGTTAAATTCATTGCCAATTTAACCACCAATTATTCTTGCAGGTAAACCTCCTTCAGCATCTGCAAAACCTCTTGCATCAGGATCAACTAAAGCAGGAGCTGATTCCCCTCGAGGAAAGAACGGTTTCTTTTTGGCAAAATGGTTTGGATTTGGATCCAAATGAAGACACAAAAGAGATGCATTTATTAATTTTGCAGATTATAATTTCATGGTTCCCTATTCTTTATTCAATTAATTTTCAATGAAACAGTCGTAAGTGAGCATGTTTTCGACAAATTTCTCTCTAAACAACCGCAAATCAGGTATGACCTAAATCTCAGGAAGGAAAATGTAATTCGCCCTTTGATTTTTTCTGAGGCTCAAAACATATGTAGAAAAAAGTAAGAAGGTGAGAAATTTGAATATTTCTTCTTCCATTGTGGAAGATTGATTGTACTTAGTCATGGATCTGATTTACTTTTTCCCCTTGGAGTGGTAAAATATTGATGTTTTCCAGATATGTATTAAGCGATTTTATTGGATCTGTTAGGTGAACACCTGTTTGGATCATTTGTTTACTCCTCCTTTTTCCATATTAATTTGCTATTTTATATTCTGTTAGCCTTGGAGTCGGTATCAATTTAATTAGTCAAATGAGACGCAGTTCTTTTCAATAAAATATACCTTGTTAAGACAAATGGTTACCATGCCAATTTGTGTCAGAAGAAACCATAAAACTATGCTTACTTGGGAACAAACCAAAGAGATTAATAAATAAAAAAACTCGAAACTTTCTATGTATTCATATACTATGGTGAGTTGTATGCAGCTAGGGATAATATAGGCATCATTCTTACGTAAAAAGGGACTTGAAAATAATTAAAAAAAATATTATAAAATGTAAAACGTTCTTCAAACCATGGTTTTAAGCGTAATAATATTGAAATGTAACTATATTGGGTATCCCACCAAGCAAGAGGTCTCCTACTCATTACTTTGAGAAAAGCATTTCATCAAATTTAGTTAGAAGAAGAGCTTTAGAACTGAGATACATCAAGAAAAGTTGAATTGCTTTCCTTGGTTGTCCCTTTTCTTGATTTGTGTGTGGAAAACTGTAAATTCATCCAAGGTTAATTTTCCACAAGTTAGTTGTCATACACATTACATGAAGCTAGATAATGACATTGTTCGGTAAAATGTAAATATATATAGTTAAGTATACCTATTACAAACTTAATTTGTGCTTTTTTCTGTAAATAAAATGAACAAATCACAAATATATATCTCATATAAGTGCTCACTTATCAAGATCAGATCAAGATGAGTGTGGGAAAACAGCATGGGATGCCTCTAGATTGGGGAAATTATTGGGCATGTATGTTCCTCCAAGCTGTCTTTTCCAATTATGCCACTTGTTCAATCCCAGCTGTTAACTAACCCTTCAACCTCCTTTGCTGGGGCCATTCTTCCCTCCCATGTGCTTTCTCAATCTAATCTTTAGCTTCCACACAAAAACAGTACAAATTGACCCTCTTCCCTTTGGCCTCATCTCAATTTCCAACTGTCCTTTAGCTTGGATAATGATGTACCTTCGTTCCCTTTATAATACTGAAAACAATATAACAAAATGAAAAAGGGAGGAATTGATTAACCTGTATCCAACTGATATGACTACTTTCTCATTATTCCACCTTCCAGGCATAAAGAAAGAGGCAAAATTCTGATGAACAACTTGCATTAAACCCTTCAAATGAACCAGAACCAGAGCTCCCAGTGTGTGAGGACAAAGGGGTTGAGGTCAAGGATGATGATAATGGTGGAGAAGAAGAGGTTGAAAGTAATGCAGGGCTTGAAGATGAACAATGCATGCCTCAAACCAGGGCTAAATAGCCAATCATGAACATCCCAATACACTTCCACTCTCACTTTATTGACATGGATTGCTTCATTTCCTCTGAATTTCCATTGCAGATGCTTCACATTAATGACCATCTGCCCATCAATCCTTATCTCCATTTCTGGATCAATCCCATTTGGCAAATCTCCATTGTTGCTACTGATGTTGCTCTTGCTTTTGCACTCAATTGAAATCTCATGCAATCTCCCCTTCTCATGGAGCTTGACTTTGGTCAAAAACTTCTTCTTCCCAAATATGTGTTCCTTTCTTGACACCAAAATGGGATCAATCAAAGCTGGTCTGCAACCTGTCTTTCTGTAAGCATCTTTCTTCATATCACCTGTGAGTAACACAACTTCTTCATCATAAACCACAGCAACATAGTACTCAGAGCATGGCTCAGTCTCACCATTAAACTTTGCAGCCTTGAGATCCCAGAAAATGTCAACAGCTTTGCCTTCAACAACAAACCTCTTTGACCCTTGTTTCCTCCAAAAGTACCATGGCTTCAGCTCAACTTTACATGTGTATTGGCTCTCCCCTTCTGGCCCTTCCACTGAAACAGAAAGCCCATGGAGAAGCATATTCTTGCACCAAGTAATGGTGATCAGCCTGCACTGATCAGCAATTTTTGTCCTGTAAACAGACATGAAAACACTCTGCCCAGACTTGGTCACTCCAGCTGAATCCTCCATCATCTTCTCCCCTGAGGTAAAACAGGCAGGGACTATGATTTGGTCCTGCATCTCAATGCCTTAATTTGGACTGAAAAATCTGCAAATTTGAGCTAGATTATGTCCACATAGGGCTCTTAAAACATGGACAGAGGAGCCCTTTTTTGGCAGGATAAAGAAGAAGAGAGAAGAGTGAAAATTGACAAGACGTGATGGAGATCTTAGTCACTATTAATGTATGGGAGTCACATATGGTGCCAGAGTTGTTCTTGGCAGCATTAATAATGGAACCCTCAAAATAAAGAATGGCTATGCAAACTGGCATACAGATGGCAGATGAATGTGAGAGTGAGTGAAGAACTAGAACTGCCCTTTTTATATGAGCTACCCTATGTTCTCTTACCTGGCATACTTTGTTCATTAATAGCATTATCTACTCTTTTTTTTTTTCTTCTTTTTTGGGGTTTTTTTTTTTTTTTTTTTTTTTTGCATCATTGGTTGTGGAGAAGAAATAGAGTAGTAGTATTCTACAGTAATATTTAATATTGATGTGAAGAAGACAAGTTTTGTGAATCCAAAGAAAGTGGGGTTGATTCTGTTTACAGTTAAAAAAACTGATTTCCAGGCAAGGGTAAGCATGGAATGAAGTCATCTTCATCAGATATGGGGCATAGATTTCTGCTCTTGGATGCATGACAGAGCAGATGTATAAATGAAGTTGTGGCCCGGATTATTGACCAGTCAAATATATGTATATTTTAAACAGAAAGAGGTTAAAATATATTTATAATCGATGTTATATACTAGTCTTTTGATGCTATTAACTTGTCGTCGAATTTCTTATATCTCGTATGTTTGTGTGTGTTCGTGTGTATTCTGAATTGTTACAACTAGGAGTTAGAGTGTATACTTGTGTATGCTTATCTTTGGGGAATATTATTTGCAGGGGCTATGTTATTATTTGCTGATATCACTTAAAAAATTTAATAAATGAAAAAACAAAACTAATTATGTTGTAATTTTACACTCACACAAAAGAAAGAGAGAAACCCATATCAAAACTTTTGCCACGGGGCGGCTGGAAGTTTTGGACTTGGAGGAAGGAAAAATGGCATTTTCAGTCCCTTTTGTTTGGGGCAATAGCAATTTTCGTCCCTTTCGTTTCACCGTGGCAGAAATGGTCCCTTTTGTTTGCATTTGTGGCATTTTCAGTCCTTTTTACCTGTGAAAACCGGTCATCACTAGTCAACTTTACAGTCAACGGTTTTTAGGATCGTTTTGAAATGAAAAAATAAAATTGGGGCTTTCTCGCGATTTTCTTAAATTCCAATGGCCCAAACAATAAATATTTCCCTTTTTTTTATTTTTTTCCCCTTCTCTCCAGCAAACAATTTCTAGAACAAGCGTGGATTCATGGCGTCCAATTTAGCAATCCGGGAAGCCATATCGGAGTCTGACCAACTCAAGCTCCACGTCATCGATTTTGATATTGGTCAGGGAGGGCAATACATGTATTTGCTACAACCGCTTGCGGCGAAGAAAGCGGGGGGAGAAGCCCGCTGTTTTGAAGATCACCACTTTCGTGGAATTCGTCAACGGAAGGGAGGAGAGGCTGAAGGCCGTCGGAGACGGCTTCACGGTGTTGGCCAACAAAATGGGAGTGTGGCGACGGAGAATCTGAGAGACGAGATACTTGGCATCTCAATGGTTCATGTTTGGTGAGTCAACTCGGGGAAGGTGGGTCAACTCAGTGGCTCAAATGGGTTAAATCAGTGACTCACTTGGGTCTACAATCGATGGCCACTGATTCTTTTGGAAATGGAATTTTTGTGCTAGAAATTAATTGCTGGAATTTTGCTTGATTTTAGCTTTGATTTTGTTTTCACTGGAATTTTGCTGGAAATTAATTGTGGGAATTCTCGTATATTAATTTTCTGCAAAATCTATGTCTGCTGGAATTTTGACTGCTTCTGGAAATTGTTTTGGACTGAATGCTGAATTTGCTTCTGGAAATTGTTCTAGAAATTGACGAATTGTTCTGGAAAGCAGATCAAAGAAGAAGAGGAAGAAGAAGAGGAAGAGGAAGAAGAAGAAGACGATGAAGAACACAAAAAAGGGAAATATTTATTGTTTGGGCCATTGGAATTTAAGAAAATCACGAGAAAGCCCCAATTTTATTTTTTCATTTCAAAACGATCCTAAAAACCGTTGACTGTAAAGTTGACTAGTGATGACCGGTTTTCACAGGTAAAAAGGACTGAAAATGCCACAAATGCAAACAAAAGGGACCATTTCTGCCACGGTGAAACGAAAGGGACGAAAATTGCCATTGCCCCAAACAAAAGGGACTGAAAATGCCATTTTTCCCTTGGAGGAAAGTTTGAAAACTTTAGCCAAGTCTGGCCGAAAGTTTTCAAAACAACCTTTTTAATTCTAAAATAAAAATTTAGAACAAAAAATGAACACAAAGTTCTGGACTATCGAAAATTCAACAAGCTAGGCAACATAATGTAAACCTTAGAGGTTATTTTATCTTTTTTCCTTTTATTTTTACGCAATCAATAAAATAGGTAACCAATCTCATGCTTATAATTATAAATAAAAAAAAATGAACACAGAGTTTACTCACATTTTAAATGATGAAATACTAGAGGATGAAATTTGAATCAATATGTTATGAAAGACAAAAGACAAATTTTAAAGAGTTACGGGTATTTATGACTTTTCACTCCTTAAATTTTTTAAGTGGTAGTAAATAGGTACCTACAATTAAACAACAATTACCTTATCTTTTTGTCAAAACAAAAAAAACAAAAAAAAACCATATGGAAAGCATGGGTCTATGCCACATTGAATAGGAAATTGGAAGTGCGCGTGAGTGATGATACAAAGTTCATCCAAATTTATATGGTCAAGTTCCTTGTATCCTTTTGTATTTATAATATGACAATAACGAATAGTAATAAAGTAATGCTACTTTGCTCTCACAATATAAAACGATTCAAATAGTAAAATTGTATGAACATTAACACTTTTTATCCTTAATATTTTCCATCATAATACTTTTCGTCCTTTATATTTTAAGAATGACAATTTTATATCCTTAATGTTTGTAACTGATGATTTTTTTTTGTCATTTTACCTGCAATCACATGTTCAATAGGTGATTTGGAGTAATTTTAAAATTTTTCATAAGAAAAATTTATAATTTTGGTCCTTAATGTTTGCCCTCATGATACTTTTAGTCCTTTATATTTCAAAATTGGCACTTTTGCCAACAATGTTAACAATTTGTGACACATTTGTTTCTTTTACTGGTAAAAGAGCTTCAACGGGTAATTTTGAACAGCTTTAAATATTTTAAAAGCTTACACAAGAATAAAACTCAATCGTCTCCTTAGGTTTCTGTTATATGTATAAGATTTAAATATATTTTGCTTCTTTTCTAAAAAATACCTTTATATATTTGTTCCACTATTCTCTATTCTCCGCTCTCTCGTCTACTTTCTATCTCCTCCCTTCTCTCCTATCCTAATTTTTCTCTTCGTTAATAACCATCCTATGCAGACTCAGATTTTATTTTCTGAGATTAATAGTTGAGTATGGCATCAGTAGATTGCTTGTAATGACTATATACATTGACTTGATCATTGTGTCGCTGAATTTTGAATCTAGACGAAAGCAAACTTGTAGTCCTTCACAGCTTCAGTTTTTGAACTTTGGCGCGTTTGGATAACTCCTAGGAATTGGAGTAGGAAGTTTTGAAAACTTTGGCCAGGTCCGGGCGCAGGCGAAATTTTTTAAAACAATCTTTTTAATCTTAAAAAATATAAACAATTTAGAACAAAGAATGAACACAAAGTTGATTCACATTTTAAATGGCGAAATACTAGAGTACTGAAATTTGACGGAATGTGTTATGAAATATAAAAGATAAATTTTAGTGAGTTATGAGTATTCATGACTTTTCACTCTTTAAAATTTTTAAGTGGTATATGCAAATAAAAATTACCTTTAAGTATGAATTTGTTATGAACCATACATAATTCATTAGTAAAAGTAAAAATCAATGAAAAAAAAATAAAAGTAAAAATTTGCTAATGAAATCGAGAGATTATTCATTTATTTCTAGTTCAGTAGTCCGGGGATATAGTCCCATCACATCTTGTAATGACATTGACGCTAGGGGGGATTTTCATTTTCTTAAGTAATCACTTACATAAGTTTCTTTTGTTTCCCAGAAAAAAAAAAAATTTATCACAAGATTGATAAGGAAAGTTAATACGATTTGATGGATTCTGACATAAAGAACCTATTACTTTATTAAGATTAAAGCTAAATTATATGAATTACTACTAAATTATTACCCGTGCTCACTTTTGACCACTAAACTATTTTTCGCTTACTTTTGGCCACTAAATTATTGTTTTTGCTTATTTTTGGCCACTAAACTATTGCTTCTACCCACTTTTGGACACTAAATAATTTTTTGTCCACTAGTAGCCACTAAACTATTAGAAATTACCGTTAGAAGTTTCCATCAAATCTTTATTTACTCTGTAATTTTTAATGTTCCAAAACCCTAATAATCTTTAAAGTTCCTATATATATGCGCCAATATTTTTTTAACATTGATCACTCACAAACAATAATTATTTATATTTTTATTATTTTTCCCGATCTCATTATTTGTATTTATAACATATGACGAACTATTCTTTAACTTCTTGAATGCTATTGTCTTTAATTTTAATTTTTAGCATTCGATTCCTAACATAAATATAGACAGTGCTCTCATTTATTATTCACTTTTTATTTTATTTTTGAAATTATGTTAAATCTTAAAAAATTATAAAATGATATGGAATCACGTATTTAATTCTAGATGTCACTACAAAATAATATAATATTAATAAATGAAGTTGACCATCAAAATTTAAATGAAGATGTGATTCAAATTATATGCAATTTTTAAATAGTAAAATTTTTTAAAATGGGAGTAAATAAAGATTTGATGTATCTCCCATGGAATGACCATTAATGACAACTTCTAATAGTATGGCAGTCAAAAGTGGACACAAACACTAGTTTAGTGGCTAAAAGTGGGCACGGACAATAGTTTAGTGGCCAAAAGTAAGTAAAAAATAGTTTAGTAACTAAAAGTGGGCGCGGACAATAGTTTAGTAGTCATTCATATAATTTATCCTAAGATTAAACGTCCTTTAAAAGATCGATTTTGTTAGGGTGGTAATTGATAATACGCTCGCATGTCCATCTCATTCCATATAAATGGGACTATTTATTTTTTAGTGTACGTTTAGCGTGCGAAAACGGGGCTATTTATTTTTTTTAGTGTATGTTTAGTATGCAAAAAAGAAGATAGCGAGAATAATCATTGAACAGTTTCGGAGAATAAAATTCTTGCAATACTGTAGTTATGTAAATAGATTTATTGTTTACGCTATTGCATTTTATCAACGAGAAAATACCTAATATAATATTCTGCAAAATTAAATGAAAATGTAAAACGGATAACAATTCTCAAAATGTTATGACATTTCTCAAAAATTAAAATATAAAAAAAAAAAATGGTTCTCTCAAATATGATTGTAAAATGCCCTCTCTATTTTCATTATTGCAAAAGAAAATTAGAATAGAGGTCTTTAATGATTGTTTATGAGTGTCTAATCGTGCTTACAATAGATTGTGAAATGATATTTTATGAATGAGATGTGAAAAACTAAAGATTAATACAAGGGGGGATAATATTGTCGATAAAATGAAGGCAAGTCTCCAGTTAGAATGTATGGTAATTACGATATTTTAACTCTTCAAATTAATATATGGATTTTCTTTACTAAAGTCAATAGTTATTTTTACATACATTTAAGATTATATACGATATTTCTTTTTCAAGCAATACTAAAAAAAATAAAGACCATATTCTTTTATAGACAATACTTCATTTCTTAAACATTCGTGTGCGTTCTATCTCGCTTGTTCGTGAACATTCGTGTGCGTTCTATCTCGCATTAACTAACAGAATATTGTAATGTTTAATTAATTTAATATAATATATCAACTTACATAAAAATTAAAATTCAATTTAAACTCATATATTGATATCTATGTACATATAAATATATATATATAAAGATTCAATTATTTGTATTATTTAAAATTTTAATATTGTATATACTTATTTTAGTTATATTATATAATTAATATTTTAATCGAGCATGTTCACGAACACTGACGAGCTTTCAAGATCTTATTCGTGGTCGTTTATTATCGAGGCTAAAAAGTATGTTTGTGAACATTTTTATCGAGCCGAGCTCGATCTTGTTCATGAAAGTTCATGTTCGTTCCCAACTCTATTTTTTAGGTTAAGAAATTTTTGTTCTCATTCGGAACCTGAAATGAGAATTGGATCAGGATTTTGGGCACGTGGATGCAATTCCAAATCAACAGGTGTGCGCCCCTAGTTTGGCACGAAGCGATTGGCACAACAACCCAAGCTTTACGTATTATATTATCAAGGCGAATCATTACGTGGTTTTTAAATTATTTAAAAGTAAATTTTGATCATTTAATTATTCAAACGAATAATTTAGTATTTTATTAAATTCCAACTATTAGAATCAAGAGGATGGTTGTACTCAATTCCTATCGATCCATCTAATAATTGAAACAAATCAAATGACTATAAAAGTAGTCCTTCTAATTTTATTTAGGGTGCGTTTGGTTTATAGAGGGAAATGGAAATGGAAATGGGATTAATAGTAGTGAGTAATGATAATAAAAGTAATTATTGTATTGATGTTGTTTAGTTTGTGATAGGAAATGACTATCATTACCATTGATTGTGTTTGATTCAAAAATAAAATTTGTAAGAAAAAAATTTATTTTAATTTTTTTTAAATTTAACTTTTAATATATTACAAACTATTTATGTTTAAATGTATTATAACAATAAATTTTACCACTTAAAATTTTTTAAATAAAAAATATACACAAAAAATAATTTTATCGGGGAATGATTCTCATTCCTCCCAAAATAGGGAATGGATGATTGGAAAAAAGTAGGATTTGGGAGTGGGGCCCGGGGAATTAAAAACCCCCAACCAAGCACCCACTTTCATTCTCACTCCCAAACCCCTCAACCAAGCACACTCTTACTCCTTCTGTTGTATTAGAAAGGTTCACTTTGATCAATGTACAATTTATTATGAGTACCAAAGTATAACACATAAAATAACTACTAATTTGACATCATTTATTTTATTTATATCCTTATTTATTTAGTATAGGTTAATTGTGAAAAAATTTAAAAATAAACTCTTCTATTATAACAAAAAATATTTTTTAAAATAGACTCTTCTAATTGGACGAAATAAGTATTATTATTATTATTATTTAATTAAATAATTCGACGGGCAGAGTTGGAAATCCTCTAATGTCGACCAACAGAAGATCAAACTTAATTCATTCTAATACATAATATATACCATGAAACATTGTAAATGTATAAAGTTTGTTTTTGCACTGAACAAATCTCGTATTGATGGTCACAGATCTATTATAAATTACGGATCAAAGTCCCCAAGACTGAATTTTTGACTGAGTTCTCATACCCACAACCATAAACAGAATCACTATGGTTAGGGATAAAAATATACATAGACAGTTAAAATCGCCATAGAAAGAGGGGGGGGGGGGGGGGGGGTGGGGTGACTGAGTTCTCATACCCACAACCATAAACAGAATCACTATGGTTAGGGATAAAAATATACATAGACAGTTAAAATCGCCATAGAAAGAGGGGGGGGGGGGGGGGGGGGGGGGGTGGAATATGCAGATAGGGATAAAGTAGTCATTTGAACCAAAAAACTCTCTCTTATTAGTCCGATACTGAAAGACTAAATTTATAACTAATAAACTCAAATGAAGAGGGAATGAGAGTCATTTTAGGCCGTAAAGGAGGTGGAAATAGTTCTTATCATTTTGTAATTACAAAAGTATTATAACAGATAAATAATGAAATTATACTTTTATTTGTTTTTCTAAAAAGGCACAAATAATTAAAATTAAATTACAATTTCTTAGGCTTTGTAGGTTCTTACATTTCAAATTATATCTTATATTTGATGATAAAGATTTATCATCTTCAATGTACTTTTTACTATTAACTATATAAAAAATGATTTGTACAAGTAAAATTTTTACAATAACCGAAATGATATTTACGTGGCAATAATTACTACATAATTTTTATTTTAATTATCTAATACACTTTTTTCCAAATAATTATCACATCAGATGCTGTGATAATTTCTTAAAATTTTTCACTGTATATATACTATTATATATATATATTAATTTTGAAACTTTTTAGCATACGTCATCTTAAAATACATTTTTGCCAGGTACCCCTTCTGGTCTAAAATAAACGTTGTTTTAGAATTTTCAGACAGATTAAGAATTTATTTAAATGATAAAATAAAAACCCCCTTAACTAGTTCAATTAAACATTACTATGAGTCTTGAGTTGTAATCCAATTAATACTATTAGATATTTAAAATAATCACTAGCTTTTAGTTGAATTTAGACAAGGGTAAGCTGAGAAAAAATTAACTTTTTTTTATTTAAAAAATGTCATTTATTTTGAAGATTGTTACTCCTCTAAAACGACTTTTATTTTTTGATTGGAGTAAGTATACAATATCATACAAGCCTAAACTTGTGTCTTAAACATTAATGGTGGCCATGGGTTGGGGAGAAGGGAATCTATGGGGAATGGTACGACTACAACCTGACTTTAGTCTGTAAAATTAAATGTTAATTAACTGCACATCTGGTTCATTTTTCTTTTTTTCTTCTAATTACCTATTTTAATTTAGCTGGCACCAGCCTCCGGGAGAAACCTTTGCTCAGGCATTCCACGCTTTCAACCGCCCACAAGTTTTTGTGTCCTTTGTTAAATTTTTTAGGGAAAATCGCAGTTTTCTCCCTTTTGTTTGGTCTGGGCGATTTTGGTCCCTTTTGTTTTGCGAGTGGCAAAAATACCCCCTATGTTTGCCCATTGTTCGGTTTTGGTCCCTAAACCGGCTATAAGCAATTTTGTGCAGTCAAACTCCAAGTCAAAGGTAACTTGGGCCATTTTCCAAACCCAAACAAAGTTTGGGGCCAATTGTTATTATTGTAAAATAATTATTCTTCTCCCTCCCCACTTTATCTTCCTCTTCCTTCGCCCTTCTCCCTCCCCCGCCGTCGCCTTCCCCCTAGTCCCTCCTCTCTGACGAAAGGAAATTCAAAGAGAGAAGTTGTAGTGACTGGAATGCATGATGTTGTATGTTGTATTTGGCATTTGAAAGTACTTGTTATAATGTATGCAATTGTAAGTTGTTTTTGGTTTTTGGTATTGTATAGTGTTGGTTTTGGCTAATAATTATGATGAAGCAATGTATGCTGCTGCAGGATTTCGTATGCCTTTTGTGGGTTTGAATTATAATGAGTGGAAATTTCTTGTTAATTGTTGACTTTATTGTTTCCTTTGGAAAAATTGGACGAGTATGCATGGTTAATGTTTGATAAAATGATTAAGAGAGGGAAAAGAAAAATAAAAAAATAAAAAATGAAATGTCATCTAGAAAATATCTCAAGATCAACCAACATGAATGGAATAACTGCGACTATTCTAAACATTAAAGACAAAGAATCAAGTTTTAGCACCATCTCAATGTCTTGAGGTGCTCTTGCTTTTGCTCAGAGAGGAGGGACTAGGGGAAGGCGACGGCGGGGGAGGGAGAAGGGAGAAGGGAGAGGAAGAGAAAGTGGGGAGGGAGAAGAATAATTATTTTCAATAATAACAATTGGCCCCAAACTTTGTTTGGGTTTGGAAAATGGCCCAAGTTACCTTTGACTTGGAGTTTGACCGCACAAAACTGCTTATGGCCGGTTTAGGGGACCAAAACCGAACAATGGCCAAACATAAGGGGTATTTTTGCCACTCGCAAAACAAAAGGGACCAAAATCGCCCAGAGGCCAAACAAAAGGGACAAAACTGCGATTTTCCCATTTTTTTTTATTTTGTCCAATTACAGTAACGTAAACTTACTTGATGGCAAATAAAAGGAGTGCGATCATCCCAATAGTTTATACTTTAGACCCTAATTTAGTTTTCGTCTTTTATATCAATAGTTCAGTTAAAATAGGAATTTTAATACTCCCTCCGTCCCACTCAAAGAGTCTATTTTAAAATGTGTACAACTTATTATGAGTTGTGAGGTACAACACTTAAAATAAGTAATTTACAACCATATTTTCACTTATATCCTTACTTTAGAATTAAGGGTTATTGTGAACCACACATTGTTATATTAGTAAGGGTATCTAATGTAAATAAATTCAAAATTGATTCTTTAAATGGGACAAGATTTTTTTTTGAAAGTGGACTCTTTGAGTAGAACGGAAAAAGTATTTTTTTTTCTTTTTCTAATGGGATCAACAATGGGTTCCCCGTCTACCTACTTAGTGACTCGAACCCACGACCTAATAGTTGTAGGTGAAGCGTCTTACAACCTATGTTGCACTCAATTGCCTAGGAAGTTTAATGTTAGCATAAGTTTAAAAGTTTCATCCATTAAATTTTAAATATGGTTTAGTAGTTTTTATAATTTTTTTTCTCAAAAATAATGAAAGTAATTTTTTTTCATTATTATTATTTGTGTGTCATAATTAATTTTAATATAATTTATTTAGTAATCTTAGTTTAGTTATAAATATATTTATGCTTTTATTATTAAACAATTAAATATAAAATCATAAGTCAAATATGCAAAAGAAAATAATTATTTGGGATTTTGTGTAAATAACTTAAATAAAACAAAAGCTATGAAATTTTTAAATTTAAAATTATGTACAACGAGGAATCAAAATTAAATATTCTTCTTGATGGATTTATAGATATTATGCATTGGAGTGAATTTACTGTACAAACTGTAAATAGATATACAAAGTAAGTTCATTATAGTCATTGTTGGACAGGATAAGTCATAACAAATTCGATAGCCAATTCAAAGTGATTTTTTTCGGTCTTTAAATGCTTATTTTATCATTCAATTCATTTTTCTGGTGTACAAAAATTTCAATTATTATTATTAGTATTATTATTTTGGATGGTGTTGGATTGGACCAAGTCTAGTTGGGATTCGTTAACTTAATAGTGGAAAAGTTGGAACCTGGGTTCCAAAAGGGGAAAATGACTAAAAAAAGATGAGTTCCCAAAACACAAAGAACAACTATGAAAAGTTGAAGCTACGTGCATGGTCCCTCTTTTCCAGACCACAAGCTGTGAAATAGGTGGCTAATGTTACTCCACTTTTTTCATGAAAGCTTTCATCTCTATTATTGATTATTTTTCATTTGCCTTTCCCCCATCCTACAAACCACACATTAATCCCGGATCGTTTTCATTGTTTTTGTTTTTGTTTTTGTTTTTGTTTTTTTTTAATTTATAATAAATTTAATATATTATCACATATTTACATTATTTTTAGATAACTTTTACTATTTAATTATATATTTTTACATTAAAACATTATTTTCTAAAAATATATTTTCAAAAACAATTCATATATAAGCCAACTCCTCCCAAATCACAAAGAAAAAGGGGAAATTAAATAGACACAATTAAAGCCCTTGAAAGGAAACTACTGGCTTTTTCCTTCTTTGCATGAGATAAGTGGTTCTCCAAATTTTGAATCTAAAAAGTTTGTCTGCCATACAATACAAACATTTGGCCTTTCAATTCATTTACACCGTTTAGGATGACCAATTAGGCCTTAATTACTTTGCCTAGTTTGTTTTGGTTGTAGTTTCGATTTTGCAATTCACTCTTTGCTTTTTCTTTGTTTTTAATCAATACCTAACTATTATATACTCCATAACCTAACTCATTTTTGTCCCTAATGTGATTCGGCCTCACTATCACAAAAAAAGGCACCGAAATACAATTAACACTAGACAATTAAATACAATTCACTTTTGATCACTATTTATTTCGATTTGTGACACCAAATGATACCACCGTTGATGTTGTGAGTACTACATTGAAAATGTCCATGCAACATGTTCTCAGGACCTATATATACGCCACCATCAAGAACATGTACACTACTTACTAGTTCAGTTATAGATAATTCGCAGGTTCTAGTGTGTAATTTATAGAATGCAAGTCGTACCTGCCACAAGTCTAATTCCTTTATCTTCTTTTTTTTTCTATTTTTTACAAACGTTAGTTTCAAGTTTAGTCTTAAAAGTATCGTATCGCTTTTGTATCGAGTTTAGTTAATGATGTGCGCATCACCTATTTCTTAAGAAAGTAAGAGTATAAGTGACAAGAATTGTATCAAATTATTAGTTTTAAATGTTATACTTTACCACCAATAAAAGATTGTATATCTTTTAAAATTTAACTCTGGTAGCTTAAGAGTCTCACTTTCATATGCAAACTATATAAGTATCAATATTGCATAACAAATTTTGGTGGACTCAAACTAGTAGTTTGAGATTGACACTCTCAAACAACGAAAATATCAATATTACGACTACCATAAATAAAATAAAAAAGATTAAAAAATTTGACTGTTATAGCGCATGTTCCACATATCGGGACGCACATGTCTAAAAACCTCAACAAAGACATTGCAGGTGTAAACTTAATGTTTCATATAAGTTTTTCATATATATATATATATATATATATATTGAGGATTTCTGGTTTTCATGAGATTTGGGTTAGGGTTGTTCAATATTAGGTAGGAATAGGATGGGAGAATGCACAAATTAAAAGTACCAAAAGAGATATGGTCCCTTATCTGTATCTATATGGACAGTTCATATATATTGCACCATTGATTTGTCCTAGAACCATACAATGTACTACGTACGTGCTTACAAAAAATTAATAATTCATTAACTAGGTGAAATGAAATGTTGCAGCTCATCAATATGAGGACCTTGGATTCCTTTAATTTTTTTTTTCCCATCTTCTTTTTTAAATAATAATAAAATTCTCAAAGGATCTTGGATCCCAACAATGGATTTTAAAAATTACACTTTTCTAATCATTCAATTTTTTAAATGAAAGGAAATAAGTCAATGTTTGACTTTTAGTTGCAACAACCCTTTGTGTTCTCCAATGTGAAGAGAAATACAATTATTTAAAATCATTTTTTAGTCATCATAAATCTTTTTTTTTTTTTAAAGATCATGAAAGGCCATGACTACAAAGAATTGAAGTACTTTTTTTTTAAAGGGTTAATTACAATTTCTCCCCCCTATGATTTTTTTCTTTCTATGGACAGTTTTGAACTGAATAAAAATATCCAAATAAACGGATCGTTAGAGAGATTCAGCACAAGATAAGTGTAGAACTGTGATGTTTAAATATATATGAGGAGCAAAAGGTTTCTCAATATTCATTAACTTGAATATTTCTAATCAGTTGGACACTTCGATTTTATGCCATAAGAAACTAACTAAGGATCTGATTGGCCAAGTACTTTATAAATATTTTTATATAAATAATAATAATAATAAGTCATATTTCAAATTGTACATTAATTATGACTCAGTAACGTTATACTGCTCAAATCTTTTAATGGGACAAAATGATACTATATTTCATTTTTGAGCTTATAAAATTATCTTTTTGACAAGAAGAAAAAAAAAAAAAAAAAAGAAAAGAAAAGAAACCCTTCTTGTGTTACCCTAATGGTCCTTTGATTTTCTACTTGTTATATATTCAGTTGGATCCTTTAATTATTATCAATTGCTTTTATGAGCATCTTTTAAACTAATATTTTCCTTTTTTTAAAAAATTCGGTTGGATCATTTATCATCTTTCATTTATTACCAATTTAGCTCATTGTTTTCTTTTACTTAATTAATAGCCAATTAATGAACAAACTTCTGACATTAGTTTATTCTTCTTTTTCTTTTCAAATTCTTAATCATGCTAATTGAATTTTTATAAATGAACTAAAAAAATTTCCACATTTATTTGCATTTTGGTTGATAACTAATATCTAACTCTCCCACCTCATTAATTTGTCATAAAATAAAATAAAATAAAGCTATTATTCCATCTCACTGAAAATGACTTGATCCCAATTATTTGCTGTGTGAACTCTTTAATTACTCTCTTAATGATATGCAATTTCAACCAAATTTTATGAGCACTTTTGCAATCTTTAAATATAATATGCTAGTTTGCCTTTCATTTTTTTTATCAGGAGTATTGTTCACATGAATAGACATGTACCTGTTTTACACATGACTAAGGGCATCTCCAACCCTCTCTCTATTTTGATGTGTACTATTCCACTATTTTAGTGTAGTTACAGTAATTTCACTCCAACCCTCCCTCTATTCTTCCCACTAAAAAAGAATATTCCTTTTAGATTTCTTTTTATATTTCATTTTATATTCATTCTTATTACTTGTATACTATTACATTTTATTACAAAATAGCCCCAAAGTTTCTTTAATATTACATATTAATCCAATACAATGAACACAACAATTAATTAATTTCACGCAAAATATAATTAACACGATGAGATTGGGATGATGTGATATTTATATCAACGGATGAGAAGAGGGTGAAATCCATCAAACGGTTCACATGCGGATTACAATCTTGATATGTTCGGATAATGTTCAAGTTAATCTAACGGTTGAGATTTAGATAAAATTGACCCAACAGTTGGATTGAGGATGAAATCTAATCAACGATTGATATCATTATATAAACCATCCAATGGTTGAGATGATGATAATGTTAAAGATGAGGTGCAATTACATCCAACGGTTGAGATGCATAGAAAATCCATCGTACGGCTGCGATATCATAGCGGATAAGCCAATTCCCTCTATATATACATTGGTCTATAGCTCACTTCAATCACCCGACTTCTATTCTTCTCTACCATTCTACTTAAAGCTAAATCTTCAAAAAAAAAATAGCGAAACGCAGGCCTAGTTTTAGGGACATGGATGATGTCCTTATCTGTAGAATGTATATGGCAATATCACAAGATCCGATTGTCGGAATGAATCAGAAAGGAAAAGCATTATGGGGGCATGTGGAAAAGGCTTTCAACAATGAGATTGAAGACGTTACCAAACATCGCTCATGGCGCTCCTAGGAAACCCAATACCTTCTCATACAAAAAAGTGTGCGGAAATTGAAGGCTTGCGTTCGCTCCATAGAGAATATGCATCTTAGTGGTGGCTCTGATGATGATATTATGAGTGTATTTTTCAATATAATGTTTTCCATTAACACATATATATTTATGAGTTTTGCATTTTAATTTTAGAAATTTGTTGCAGATGCGTAAAGCTCTTGCTTTGTTTCAGCAAGATAAGAATTTCACGGATGGTTTCAACTTCAGCCACGTGTGGGACATACTGAAAAATTTTGAGAAATTTAACTCTGACCCCATACCATCAAGGAGGCAAATGAGTTTTTCTTCTTCTCAACCAGTGTCATCGGAGTCGGAGAATCCCACTCTTGATTCTCCGATCTCGGACTTTCCTTGGTTGGAGACCCTTCCGATTAACCTAGATGATAGTTCTAGTGGTTCGGGATCTAAACGTCCCATGGAAGTGAAAAACTCCAAGAAGAAAAAAAAATTCCAAGGAGAATGTTCAACATACTCCAACTAAATGAGAGATGGAATTTCTCCTCTTGTAAAAGTGTTGGAGGAAAACCGAACTCAAAGGCTAGCACAACTTGAACTACAACATCAAAATTTTTTGCTCAAACAAAAAAAACGAGAAGACAAGTTGTTGATGCTGGACATGAGTACTATTACAGATCCAGGATCTTATGCATCCATCAAAGCTGAGAGAGCTCACATTATTGCAAAAAGATCGCAACAATTTGAACAAGGCCCATCGCAGAGCGGAAATGACGACTTTGGGGCACTATTCAACAACATTGGTGGATCTGGATCTGATTTCCCACCTTATTATTAACTTTCTTCATTTGCATGTTGTTCCATTTTAAGCGTTTGTTTTTATATTTTAAATAAGCTATTCCTGCAAGTGGTAGTGTGTGTTTTTGTGTTTTTTTTTTTTCAATGATTGTATGTTTTTTTAAATTTATTTAATGATGTATTCTTATGAATATTAATGCTTTTTTAATGTTATGTAATAAATATGAGAGTTTAATGATGTATCCTTATTATTAATGCTTTTTTAAATTTTATTTAATAAGTGTTGTCAAATATGAGAGTTTTTAAGATTATATAATATTGTGTATTAAAAAAAAAATATGCGAAATTTTTATGCTTATGTCATATTATTTAAGTACTTTAATAATGTTTTCTAACACATAATTATGAACTTTAATTAATATATAAATTGTATTTAATTTTACATAATAATAAATTGATTGTAAAAATAAAATCATAGCAATCAGATTAAATAAATAAAGTAGAAATAATAAATGGTAAAATAACAAACAGTAAAACACAAACTAAAAACAAAAAACAAGGATTAATGTGCAAATAAAAAAACTATTAAAAAATTTTAAAAAGAAGGGAGAAGCACATCGCGGGGCTACAGTGACCTGCTTGCATAGCGGGTCTGTGTAGCCCCGCTATGGAAAAATGCCACAATGGCGTGTGGGTTGGAGAGCACCCACACGCCCTTGTGGCATTTTGCACTACAACGGAGACGCCCTAACTGTCTAAATCTTTATCCGTGTATATGTTTAGTTCTTTTTTCGGTAATTTTTTTAAATATTATTGTCTACTCATTCTAATTATTACTCACTTTATTCCTTGAAAAGAGGGCGGCCTGTTCTTTACCCCGGGTTGAGACCCGGGTCTGGCCTTTTTTTGGGTCTCAACCCAAAAATTAACCTAACCCCATGTTCTTTACCCAATTCTCAAACCCGGGTCACAAACCCAATTCCCACTTCCGCCGCCTCTGACCTCCTCCCGCCGCCGCCAGTGCCACCCACTTCTTCTTCTTCTTCTTCTTCTCCTCTTCCTCCTCCTCCTTCTTCTTCTTCTTCCCGCTGCCGCAACCTTCTTCTTCGCACTTCTTCCCTTCCTCCTCCTCCTCTTCTTCTTCTTCTTCTTCTTCTTCTTCTTCTTCTTCTTCCTCTTCTCCCGGCCGGCGGTCTCCTTCTTCTTCGCTAATTCAGCCTTTCGTTGTACGTTTCCAGACCCTTTTGCTCTCTTTGACTTCTTCGGTCCACAACCACCTCTCCCGTAAGATAGCCACCCGGAGAGGACGAGGCGAGAAGATCATCAAACTTTCCGTTTGGGGCTGGGAAAACTCTTCAAAATCTCTCCCCAAGAACCCATTCTCAGTATTCATCCTGCTGCAATCTTTGGATTCTTCGAACCTGTTGAAAATCCCGATCTTAAACTAGATACGGCCCAGGAAATTTTTTGCCTTCATTTTTGTCCACTGAATCACTATATTGGAGTCATGGATGCGGAGTCCCTAATTGGGGTTGATTGAAACAGAAAAAAGAAGAAGAAGAAGAAGATTCCAAATTTTGGGGATTTAGGTTTTGGGCCGCGGCGGCGGGCGCGGACGCGGTGGTGGTGGAATTTGTGTTGTGGACCCGGGTCTGAGAACGACGTTTCTTTGTTCTGGGTCTCAACCCATTCGGTCTCTACCTAAAAACTCAAACGTGGGTCTCAACCCGGGGTAAAGAACAGGCCCTTAGTGTAAACACACACACACACACACATATATATATATATCACTTATGATGACTTTTATTGTAATAAAATAAGTAATTTCTCATAATTTTAATGTACAATTCGTGCATTTGTTTCTTTTTTGTTTGTTTTTTTTGTTAAAGTTAACCATAAATTTAAACAAACCATAAATTTATATTAAATTGGTACAATATATTACATTTTAGAGAGTCTAGTGGGTGGAGAGAGGGAGTATCCAATAAGAAGAAAATTTCTGCACTAAAAATGTGAATTTTTCCCAATTTTAGGTCGGAAAGAGTATCCTAATTTAGGGGTGGTAAAAAAACCCGGAACCGACCCGGAAAAACCCGACCCGCAGGTCCGGTTTTTTTTCCGGTTCGGTTCCTGGTCGAACCCGCGATTTGAGTCTGGTCGTTTCCCGCTCAAAATTTTTTTTTTCTTTTCATGACTGTGGGTCGGTTTTGGGTCAAACCCCCAGGTCCGGTTCGGTTCCCTCTCAAACCGGTGGGTCCGGTTCGGTTCTCCATCAAATTTTGGGTTTTCTAAACTTAAAACATGTAAAATTATAATGCTTATTGGCATAAGTCAGGATTCAAACACACAACCTAAGGTTGGCAAACCAATCTTAAGAAAAACTAATTAACCACTCTAGCAACTCTTTGTTTTGTTATTTTTTCTTCTTATTATTATATTATACAACATTAAACTATAAATTATTTAATATCTTTTTCAATTATATTAATGATTTAAATTACATCACACATGTATTTCACAATCTAAACAAAATTAATTTTTATATATAAAAAAATAAATAATATTTTATTTCATAAATTTATATATTATTTCAAATTTAAATACTATGCTTATCAATTGAAAATTGATATCTCAAATAAGTAAAATTATACTCTACTATTTTTTATTACAATATTTTTTTAAATAGTAATATAAATGTACAAACAGTAAAGAGAAAAATAACACAAAATGTAAATTTTACCATTAGTTTATATAGTATTATAATGTATATTGTTTTAAAAAAAATTTATTATAATATATGTAGTATAAATAATTGATATATGAAATTAATATATAAATAAACATATAATATAATAAAGATAATAAGATAATATAACAAAACAAAAAGTAGAAGAAGTGGCTAATCAGCTTACCTTAAAGGCAATTGTTGAACTTAGGTCATGTGTTCAAATCTTATCTTAAGCAAAAATAATATAATTTTGAAACTTTTATTAGGGACACAAAAAAAAAAAAAACCGGCCGAGAACCCTACCCGTTTCGGGTCGGGTCGGGCCGGGTATCACATTAAAATTTGTGCAGATCTAATTAATTTTAATCATTAGGTTTAAGGAAAACTTTTATTCAACAGAGTAAAATGAGACAACTTGATTTTTATTTCTTAGTTAATACTTTTGTATACTAATAAGATTATGCATAATCCATAGTTATAAGACCATCCCCATCAGAAGCCAAAATGGCTTCCGCTTGTATCTAACGGGTGGGGAATGACTTTTTGCCATTCCCCAACGGTTTCTATAATCCGCAGCTATAATAGCTGCGGATCATATTTTGGAGCTAGAAAAGCTGGAGCCATTTCTGGAAAGTAATATTTTATTATTATTATTTTTTTTGAATTCAATTGGTTTTTCTATTTATTTTCTGTAATAATTTAATTAGTTTAATTAGTTTATGTCATTTCAGTACTTTTACTGTTAAATTTTTTTAATATTCTATTTTCGAAAATAAATTTAGTTTCTCATTAAAATTATAAATGTTAATAAAATAAATATATGAAAATTATTAAATACTAATTTTAATAAAAAAAATTTATTTTATAATTTTGCATTTTATGACAATCAAAAATAAAATTATTAGATGAAAATTGTTCCCTAAACAAAATTTATGTAATATTATTAACAATAAATATTTCAAAGAATTTATATAATTAAAGAAATAGTTTTAAACTATTAAAATAATAATATTTAGAAATAGCTTCAAAAAATGGCTTCAACCATTGATCTCTCATGGAGATGGAAGCCATTTTAGCTCCAAAATTTTTAGCTTTTGGAGCTAAAATGCCTTCATGCCATTGTGGATGCTCTAAAGAAAATAAACAGTTGTGGGGAGAATTGGGAAGTGGTAACAGGGGAAGTTTGTAGCTATGAATTCGAACGTCAGAGAGTTGCACAATAAATAAACAAATAAAAGATATTAGTAAAAAATTATGTAAAGGAAAGTTTATTTTATATGTTGTAATTAAAATTCATTGTACACCAACAAAATTAGAATTTTTTTATTATAAAGAATGTAGGGAATAATAATAAGTGGATATAGTAATAACAACAACAACTAATAATTTATCTTACTATTGGAGGTTGGCTATATGGATTATATTTTTTAATCATGTATAGTCGTGACACATTGGTTCATTATATTCAAATATGACGTGTCATATTTTAAAGTTAATGTTTTTGCTCTTCCTCTACCTATTTTAATATTAATTATTTCTACGTTTTCTACCCGTCTTACTAAAGCGTCTAAGGTTATCCTACGTACATGTCCTAAGTCGTAACTATCTTAGACGTTTGTTTGTTTGTTTGTTTGTCTCTTTTCTTTTTCTCTTTTTTTTTCCCCATCTATTGCAGAGCTATTCCTGGGTTATTTCTAATGCTTGCATTACTCATTTTATCTAACTTAATATGCCCACACAACCATCTCATTTCTACTATCCGCATTTTTATCCATGTTTGTATCGAATCTTTCAAATGTCAACCGAAAGAAAAGTTTAATTTCTTTAGGACAAAAACCTTTTTCTTTGAGGGATTTTAGGACAATAACCTTAAGCATAACATCCTAAAAGATTTCGCAGTTTTTTTTTTTTTTTTCTTTTTCCCCACAATTTATTATGATTTACATTTGTTTTTCCTTCAAACTTTAATCAAACACAGTACATACAGTCAAAAAGAGAGCAAAAAACTCAAACATTATGATTTTGTGATAGCCTTAATTTTGCAGTAAAAACTCAACACTAGTTGAATGCTAGGTCTATCAATACTTTCCATTCTTCTATGGAAAGAGCATACGGAGAAAAACTATCTTCTTTTCTTCAGTGCAGTCATAGCATTCATTTTATCCCTGAGATAGTATAGCTTGGCCCTCCTCACTTTCTTCTTGTCCAGGATCTTTATCTCCTTTCTGTTCGGCGAGTACCTGCAAGAATTTTTTTCAGGCATCGTTAGGAACACCATTGCAACTAATGGGCACCGACAATGGTGGTCCGATGAATACAGGCTTAATGATAAACCAACAGTGAATGTCATGTGAGGAGCTTACCAAGTATGCATATCAGGCGCCATATCAATTCAGAACTTTTAAAATGCTCCAGACAAGGTGGTCACAGAGAAGATCTCACCAAATTCAGCATTAAAAATGGGAACAGTTCAGATTCTAAACAGGTAGAGATTGGAAAAATTTTGAAGGCATTTGCATAAACTTAAAATGAAAGTGGAACAATACATTCTTCAGCAGCACCAAAGGCAACATAATTTAACTATATCATGAAAATTTGAAACTTTAAGATCCATTCTGCTTCGAAAGCCCATGGATTACAGGACAAAAAGTATTAAACAGACCAAGAGAGTTCCCCTATGGTGATGAACTAATTCAAGAAAAGGTGGAGATTATTAGACTGTATAGCATCTATCTCTTGGATCCGCATTTTACTTGTAAATAGGTAATAATCTCTTTAACCAAACAAAAGGAGAACAAAAAGAGCGATGCCTACCAATGCAAAAGAACATTCTCAAAAGAGAAAATGAATTAATTTCTCACTAGACTTACAGAGGATAAAGTGATTCAAATCCAACACCAGCCTCAGATCTTCGCAATCTGAATGTAGTATTAAGACCAGCATTACGCCTAGCTATCACTAGACCTTTAACTGTGGAAACCCGTCTTTTGTTCTCAGGTACTTCCTGTGATACTACAATCACAAGTTCACACAAAAGCTTCTTAGCATCTTCAATGGCAAAATAAAAACAGCAATGCAATGATAAATCTGGTATAAGGAAAAAAAAACTTGGAAGGAAGTTAACCAAAAGCCGTTTGACAACAAAGATTCCTTTCTATTAAAACTCAGTACCACCCTAAGCTGCACAAAGTAACCAGGTCTAATATCAGGAATCTCTCTCCTTGACTTGACTTCCTCGACAGCTTCTTTATCAAGAATCTGTAAAAATCATAATACAGACAAAGTTAGTTAGCCTAAATATACGACAAAATTCTGACTGGAGACTGCCTAACCAATGCAAGATAAGAACATGTTACATGAATAACATCTCCAACATCAAAATAGTACATCAGTTTCATGCCTGCATTATGTGTCTTCCAGTTTTATCAAGCCTCTTAAATTTAATGCGTTTAGGTACATCCGACATAGCAACAGAGTCATCTTGAGGAACAGCTTCGCCTGAAGTTTCCATTGTTGAGAAGCACCTCTTAGTTGACATAAAGTTAGCCAGTTGAGAGAAACACCGTGTAGGTCCAGAGAATGGCTTTGCCACTTGAGAAATTCCTGTGCTTTTGAGTGGCATGAAGAAGCCAGTTTTGGTGCCAAACTCCTTGCTCTGAAACAAAATTAACAGTTACAAGAATATACAACAGTTCAGAAAAGGAGAGATAAAGCTTAATGAAGCATTTGTACCAAATTCCTATAAAATAAGAATTCAATGTATCAAATATATTATTCACCCACCTAGTTCTCTACCATATATTGTATGGCATCTTTTTTCCAATTTAGTCTCCGAAATTATATCCATATTATAAGTTCCGAAATGAATACCTGTTACAATCATATAGCTACATTGATCCCAAATACTTTGATTTTAGTAGAAGAAACTCCCATACATAAACCAGCACGGAGATAGTACTACTAGAATCATAAGCAACACAATGATAAGTCATAAAAATCTGTTATCCACATAAGTAAAGCTTGGACAATAAACTTAAGAACCATTTCAAGAACAATGCCTGTGCTACTAATTGTTTATTTCTACTGAATAAAATCTTACTTTGTTCTAATAAAAGAAATGGTTAACCATTAACCCCACTCAAAATTAATTTGGTTTTCTAAATAATGAGTTGAGAGGGGCATTATCTTAATGTTCAATTCATCAGCCTATTACTGAAATACATGAATGAAAAGTAGTATAACAAACAGGTCAACTCAAAAGATGCAAGACAATCTCAAGCAAGGCCCTCCCTAATGCACAGGAGTAGTCTAACAGGTAGTTTCCAAAATATTTATCAGAAACCAAGAAAGAAATTCCACTCACACCACAGCAAAAATGCTCTCCAAAGCATTCATCATATATTTGCCACCAAAGCGTAGTGAAGAAAATATAAATTCCACTCACACCACAGCAAAAATGCTCTCCAAAGCATTCATCATATATTTGCCACCAAAGCATAGTGAAGAAAATATAAAATCAAAATGTATGCACCAAGAAACATAAGATAGTGGCTCTAGTCTTGTCCAATGGAAACTACTCAGCCTAAATCTTTGTAAACCCCCATGCCTCCTCTGATCCGTGACATATTAGAGGAAAAACCGATGAAACCTGTGACCTTCCGCAATTATTTTCAATTTGAGATCTTAACTACTTCAGCCTTATTTTATTCTGTGCTCAGCACTCCCATGTCAATGCAATGACCAAACTTATAAAGCTTAAGTGCATGTGCAGGGATTGAAAAAGTCATTATTCTCCACATATAACTCTGTCTAACTTTCCCTTTCAAAAGCATCTCTATGTTTACTCTTCATTAGAAATCACTCCAATAAATTTCAAACTTGTTCATCTTACTTGTCCATTCCCAACAAATAACTAACCATCCTACTCAACACCCCAATATACCAAGGGATTCCTCCTTTGAGTAGCTGCACTAAACACAAAAAAGGAGCACCTGCTGATTTGGACAAAATAGTTCTATCTGCCTTATTACTCTTAATTCTTAACTAAAATCCCACCATTTTATACTTTTTCTATCAGTTAGGCAAGAATGCAAGTAATGGTCCTAAAGGACTGCTCAGACCAGAATTAATAAAGGAAGGGGGAAAAAATCAGCACTATTATACTTGAAAAGTTGCACAATTTCAAACTCACCAGAGGTGATAAGGTAGTGGACCGCAAACTCGGATCAAAAATGCCCCTTGAGCTAATAATAGCCGTATCCCTCAAGGCTTGGAAATCAACATGTTTCGAATAATTGAAAGTTTTCCTCCCTACCCTTTGGATATTTCCACAGATAGCTTGCATCTCTTCGAACCCAACCTGCATTCACCCCCAAAAAAAAAAAAAAAAACTTTACAAAAATGAGTAAAACAGAAATTTACAAAAATTCTTCTTTCTTTACCACAGAAACAGAACAGCGCATTTCATTTTTTTTTTAAAAATAGTTTAAAATCTGCAATTCGTGCAAACAAAGTAAAACCAAAGCAAAGAGATCAATGCGAAGAGAACAAGGCATTAATTCAGCGTCTTCTTACCTGGAAATGGGGGCGGGTAAAGAGAATCTGGAGGTGGTTTCAACGGAGGATTGTTAGAAGAACAAAGGAGAATTTGTCAATTTGATTTTCGAAGGTTAAGGGCTTTACGTCCAGAGTAAGTCGTGGACAGTTCACCGCGTGTTGGCGCGTCTGGAACCCTAACCCAAACCCGAACACGACCCGATTTAATTTTCGGGTCGGAGAGCTCAACCTGAACACACACGGATTACCCCAACCCGAAACTTTTTTATCACTCTCAGACGCTCAGACGCCAGTAGTTTAATCAATCAAACTCGGACAAGTGGAAATTGAGAAACGTCTTGATCGGCACCCAAAAAACAACAGTGTTGTTATTTGTAGTACCAAATTTACTGCATGCAGTACCAATTTAATAATATAAAAAGAAATGACTAAAATGCCCCTCTACTTTACTGCACCTTTTTTTTACTCTTCTTTTTTTTTTTTTTTTTTTTTTTTTAAACTTCTCCTTTCCAATAAGGGGTGAGCAAATGTGATATCCGGAACCGACCCCCCGTCTCGGGTCGGGGAGGGAATAGACCCGGTCAGGTTGGCTGGGTCGGGTTCTGGGCCAGTTTTTTTTTTTTTTTTGCTCCCAAATAAAAAGTTTTAAAATTATATTATTTTTGCTTAAGATGAGATTTGAACACGTGACCTAAGTTCAATAGTTATCTTTAAGGTATGCTAATTATCCACTCCTTCTACTTTTTGTTTTGTTATATTATCTTCATATATCAATTCTTATACTATATATATTATAATAATTTTTTTTTAAAACAATATACATGATAAATACTATATAAACTAATGGTAAAATTTAAAATTTGGTGTTATTTTCTTTTTGTTTGTACATTTATATTACTATTTTAAAAAAAATACTGTAATAAAAAATAATAGAGTATAATTTTACTTATTTAATTTTTAATTGATAAGCTAGTATTTAAATTTGAAATAATATATAATTTATGGAATAAAATATTATTTTTTTTTTGTATAAAAATAATTTGTTTAGATTGTGAAATACATGTGTGATGTATTTAAATCATTTAATATAATTGAAAATATATTAAATAATTTATCGTTTAAGTTGTCTAATATATTAATAAGAAGAAAAAAAATACAAAAATAAGAGTTGCTGGAGTGTTAATCAACTTTTCTTAAGATGGTTTACCAAGATTAGGTTGTGTGTTGAATCCTGATTTATGCAAATGAGCATTATAATTTTTACATGTTTTAAATTTAGAAAACCCAAAATTAGATGGAGAACCGAACCGGACCCGCGGGTTCGACCCAGAACTGACCAAAAAAAACTCGACCCGCGATCGGACCAGCAATTATGAAAAAAAAAAAAATTTGAGAAGGAACAGACCCGACCAACGGGTTTGACCCGGAACCGAACCTGAAAAAACCCAACCCGATCCACGGGTTTTTTGACCATCCCTACTTTCCATGATTAACCAGCCATTTAAAAAAGAAGCGAAAAAACAGCCCAGGCCACTGCGGCCTGGGTTTTTTTTTTTTCTCCTTTTGTTTTTTCAAATTTTTATTTAAATACATTTAAATTAGTTGTTTTTTTAATAATTTAGACATTTATGAATATTTTTTGTTTAGGTTTATTAATTTTGAGTTTAGGGTTTATGTAATCGAAAATAAGTATTTATGATAAGTGAGTATTTTTACATACTAGTTGTATTTAATACGAATAATAATTAAATTATTATTGTTCCAAATAAAAATATTCATAAATATCTAAAATTTTAAAATATTAATTTAAAATGCATTTATAATTTAAAAAACTGAAAAATATTAGAAAAATAGAAAAGAACACCCCAGGCCACCACAGCTTGGGGCAGTCCATAAAACCAATTTTACGTAAAAAAAATATATATAGTGTTTACTTACCGTGTAATATGGATTGTCCTTGTTAATCGGCCATAATTAGAGTGAAAAGAATTTTTTTTATTTTTTTAAAAACTTAAGGGGCAATTCAGACTTTTCACAGGAGATGTTACTGCGAATAGTAAAACGGTTACTGCGAATAACAATTCCAAAAAAAAAAAAAAGAAGAAGAAGAAAAGATAATTGCGTTGAACGAATGAAGAGGAAGAGGTGACAAAATTCAATCAATCAATCAATGAAAGAATGAGAGCTCAATTGTAGGGTTTGTTTCGTTTTTATAGATGTAAAAATATAAAGTGAATAGTAAAAGTTGTATTTAAAATAATAAAAATTAATTATATATTAAATTTACCGTTGAAATCAAATCAAAACTTAAAAAACATGCTCCTAATGGTAATTGTACGGAGGGGAGAGGATAAAGTTGGAATGATTACAAATGGAAAACTTAAACAAACACAAATTAAAAAAAAATCCCGAGGCGAAATGAGGCTTTTGTTTTGTTCGTGGCGCAAACTAATGAGATATTACGTTTGTTTCCAAAAAGGAAAAAGAACGGCGATAGGCGAAAAGACCAAAATGTATATCAAGCATACGACGATATAGGCCACCCGCTATCTAGAGATCAGCAACGACAAAATCCCAATTCCTAGGAACAGAGGAAGAGCTCATCCCCTTCCTTCTCATGAATCCCTTCCCAGTTCATTTTGCCTCCAAAACTCATTCCTAATTTGAATCTTTCGCTACTTCAACGGCCACAAGAAGGTAACTCAAATTTTGATTTGTTTGATTTGATATTATTTTTTTGGATACTTCTGTTGTTTTTAATTTTATTGTTGCAGCTGTTGATTATTGATTTTTAATACGACTGTTGAGGATTGGGGATCAGCCATTGCTAGATCTACTGTGAGGCCCAGACCTTTGACCAAAACTAAAATGTAATTAGTATATTAATTAGTGAATATGTAATTATAAAAAATAAAAAGTTTATGTTATTTAAGGATTTAAATTAAACATTTACAAGAAAAATAATAAAATTATAAATATATATGTTAATAAATAAAAATAGGAAAAAAAAATAAAGATGATATATACCCAAATAGTAGAAGGGGACTCAAAAATAGTGAGTCAACCCTTATCTATCGGAAAAAAGGACCGGAAGAGATAAGGGGAAAGGAAAAGGAAAAAGAAAAGGAAAAAAGGATAAGAGAGAAAGGGAGGAAAGAAGGCTCTCGGCCAAAGAGAAGAAAACAGGGAAGAAGAAGAAGGAAAGGAGGAAAATACACCGACCACCTCTTTTCGTGTTTTAGATGTCCATGAACTCGTCTTTGAGTATAGATTCATATCCAACAAGTTTCGCAAATTTTGGAATTTTCTATAGGGAGTTATAGCACAAAAACCGAAGGCCTCTCGAGTTTTGAATCTTCATCAGTGGAGGAAACCAGGACAGTCCGGAAGATTTGATCAGATCTCTCAACTCCAAAATCATACGATAAAGGTAATAGTCTCTGAATTCGTCTTTGAGTCTAAATTAATCTCCAACTGGTTTCATAATTTTTAGATTTTCTGTAGGGAAATATGCCCAGAAAACCGAAGGAATGTCAGCGCCTTAAACCTCTCTTCCAGAAACAGAAAAGTCCGAAAGAGTTGCTCATAACTCTCACTCCGACACTTCCTAAGCAAGGTAAGGTGTCTATGAACTCCTCTAGGAGTCTAGTTTCATCTGCAATTGGTTTCATAATTTTTAGAACTTTTTGTAGGAAAGTATAGTTGAAAAACCGAAAGGTGCAGATTCTTGGATTTTCTGGAGTTTTCATCTTTAAGACTCAAAATAGGTATTTTTGGGGCTTTTGAATTTGAAACTCATCATTCTAAGATAGCTCTTGATGTATAGAACATGTTGTAGGCTTTGGATAATTTCTTGGTGAGTTTAAAATGATGTTTGAGTGAAAATGAAAAAACTGCTGCATCTGGAAAACTGCAGGGCAGCCACTGTTTTTAATTTTAAAATGGTATTAAAGAGTTATAGAAAATTATGGAAATTTTATATGATGTACTACAAACTATAATGAGTATTACTGAAGTGGTAGATTAATTTTTAAAGAGATTTGATAGGAAGAACAGCTAGAACTGTCATAGGTGTGAAGAACAAAGAAAAACATAACAAAGAGAGAAATATGCAATATAAATTTCCATTATTTTAACAAGAATAAAAATATATGAAATTTAATGAAATGCTATCAAAATTATACTGGACAAATATTTATATAGAAATTGTAATTTGTAGAATTTGGTAATTCTTTGGAAAATTAAAAAACTAAAATATAAATAATTAAAACTTGAAGAACTTGTATGCAATTTGTCACAAACTTCCAAATTAAGTTCAATCAAATTAATAATGATACTTAGATAGTTAATGACATAATTTTAATCTTAAATAATAGAAGACATGAAAGTGAGATTTTATAAATCTTAAGGACTAAAATGAAAATATTGGAAAGTTAGGGACCTTAAATGCAAAATTATTAAATATACAAGTGAAACCTAAAATACACTTTGTCAACTGAATTTATGAAATAACTGTTAATCAAAATACGAAATATCTCAAAAAGTGATATTCTAGGGACTAAAATATAAAGTTACAAATTTTAGGGACTTAATAACAATTCGTAAATTGAGGTAACCAAAATGAATGATAGCATGAAAAGCTTATTGTTAAAATCATATAAGGATTCAATCCACCAACTTGAAAGACAAATATTAATTTCACAAGGACTAAATTTTAATTTTTCAAAATACAAGAATTGATATAATTTCTTGAACCTTGATTGCAGACCTATCATTGACTGAATTGGACTCATTAATAGGTGAGATTATCACTGAAACCCCTACTTTTTAATAGTGTGTGATTGACAATGTGTATTATGTGCATATATATAAATATTGGTATATACATACTTGCGGATTTCAATGGAATTGTTGACACAAATTCTTGAACGAAGAGAAATGTTTGAAATTGAAGCGCCGACTACTTTTCGTACCGACTCGTGCATATTAGACTTGTCTTGTTTAAATGACTGACATTGAAATGATACATTGTGACTTTACATGAAGTATTTGATTAAATGATGTGAAACATGAGTTTATATTGATCGGTTCAATGTGATGATGTACAATGTTATAATGGGATCCCATGAAACCATGATCTATGGTACGGACGTGCCAGCTAGGGTGTGGGCGTCGGTAAGTTGGATTGGTCCCTCCGGCAAATCTAGAGACCCCCAAATAGTGGCGGGCCACATCTCGATCGATACTTTAAACTTAATAAGGGCGTTGTTGTCAAAGGCACCAAAAAGAGGGTGTAACTGTCGTTGGGGACAAGTTCTTGACACCTCTCCTTCGATCACTTGCTTTACCGCTTTCCTACTTGTATTATTTATATGCACTACTTGCTTTGCATATTTTACTGCTTTAAATGTTTGAAACGGAGAATATCATGAGCAAAAAAGCTCATAGGTATTGTATTTTAAACCCCACCTCAGGTATCCAGCGGGAGTATGAGCCATAGGATAGCAAGTCGAGTTCATCTGATACCCCTTTTAAACATTACTGTTATAATTATGATTATAAGTAGGCCTGCATGCCTATTAAATATTAGGCTGTTAGGCTACGAATACTGAGACACTTAGTTGTAATTGTAAATTGCACAATTAGATTTTAGTATTTAATGTAAATATTGTGTATTGTTCTGACATCATTACTGAGTCTTGATGGCGAACCAGGCAGGCGTGCGGCCAGATTCCCGTATTGGATAGGGGGCCGGGTGGGACGTTACATCTACCCTTCTCTTACTAGGTCTTCAATTGAAATTGGGGGTTTTGTTTTAGTTGATTGTACGGTAGTGTGCCTCTCTGTTCTTTCGTTTGATTATGATATTTGGGATTGGGGATGTGTTGTATTTGCAAATATAGAAACCCCTTTGGCTTTTGAGCTAGTGTTTATGATTTGCCAAGCTCTGGGAAGTTAACTGGAGCATAACTGCTAGAACACACATCTTTGGTTTAGTTTTTGAGATTAAAATCTGTGTATTTTGCTTGTCTGAGCGGATTAGTACTGTGGATTCAAAATTTCTTTTTGATTGTGGTTTAGTATTAATGAAAGAAAGTTAGGGGACTTCCCCAAATTTCCCAAATGCAAATGAAGTTATTTGCTCATATTGATGACTTCGCTATTCTCTTTGCTAGGTGACTATGGGATAAACACTCATGTGCTCGAGTGAAAAGAAATCTATTGCATTCTCCAAGTCACTGAACCAATCCATCATGTCTGATCATTTTGTACATACGTTATAGTGATTGTGAGGGAGTTCTGGGCAGGCTATGCAATCTTACCATTCTGCTTGGATGTCTCATGGAGGATGAAGAAAGTTACAAGGAAATAATCCAAATCACATTGTTCATCTAGTGGTTTGATGAACAGGAAAGGTTGTGAGGTTTCCAATCAATATCTGTTGACTAGTGGAAAGGAGATGGAGTCCAACATTGGCCGCGGACTTGGAGAAATCAAATCGGGTGTTCAAAACATAAGAAACGAGAGTACAGAGATGACTTCAACAGCACAGGATTGGAAACGAGAAAGTTCCAATTTTTGCCAATTGATGGTCCATGTAAGAAAGATGAGAGCGCTTCAAATAGGAAGGACATCCAAGCAGCCAATGCAGAGGCAATGAGGGCTCATCAAAGCAACCACAACCCCGATTTTGATTCGACTAAACTTTCTCTGAGATGCTATATACCCCCTGGGATCTCCATGGCTCCTGATGCTGACAAAACTCTGCCAAAGGAGTGCCATTTTGAAGCTGAAGGTATGTCACGAAACACTAAAGAACATGTGGATGCTTGTTCCTTTTTGGAGATAGAAACTTGCCATTCCAAGGCCTATATCAAAGGATCTTAATATTTCATCAACTGATATGGTGCAGCTTGGACTTGGTCGGGGGAATGAGGGGATACCTTTCTTTCCCTCACGAATGAGTAGGCCTGCACTAGCTCCTGAAGAGCCAATTGCTGCTGACTAACCCAAGTTTTGCAAAGCAGGAATGTTTGGATTCCCAAAGACATTCAACCTTGATTGTTTGTGAGAGCAAAGCAGAAAACCATTCAAAATCTGGGAGATCTTTTACTTCATATCAGCAACAAAACCCAAACATCCTCACCCGAGACAGGTCCTTGTAAAATCAACTACCAGTTGCCAGCATTAGGTGGAGAACAATTCCCGGAGACAAAGAGGGCTTCCGGTATCAGTATCTTCTGGAATCAGTCTAATCATCATTCAGGGTGGCTAGATTTGATAATTTGTATAACGTGCCTAGCTCATCGTGTAAATTCCCATCCTCGCTCCAAGATCTGGAGAGCATGAGAATCTGCACCACCCTGGACTCTGTAGTCCCAAATGGAGCTCAACCCATGTTCCCTCAGACAACTCACAGTTTACTAATTACAAAAAGGACAGATCTTAACTCGTGTAAATTAAATGCATCATTCAGAAATTCGAGAGAAGTAGCTCAGTCTAATGGAAGTGCATTCCTTCAGCTTTGTGGCATGCCTCCTCTCTTTGGTTCTGGGGTAAAGATTCAATCTATTGGCAGCTCTACGAATAGTGAAGGGGAAGAAAATGTTGGATATCCTTTAGTTAAATTTGTTGATGCTGAAGCAGCAAAGGCTTTTGACAGTTCTGTCGAGGGCAAAGGGAAAAAGGTTATAGATTATCTTGATCAGAAGAATGAATCCTCAGCTGACACATGTACCATGGACCTTGATGATTTTAAACAGCAGAACCCGCACTTAAGTACATACTACTCTTTTCTACCTTTTTCCTGTTGAAAATTCTGTCTTTCCAACAAATATGTTGAATTCCATAGGTAGCTTATGCTTTTCAGAAGCTTTTATCGAAGCTAATGTGTTTTGCTCATTCTTGTTGATTTTTGCAGGTGTCAATTCTTCTCCGTCAAGTAAGGTACTTTTTTTTTTTTCTCTTTTTCTTTTTGTCTTTGATTCTTCTTACAAATGATTTCTCTAGTTGATGCATTTCGTGTTATAGTTATTACAGAGGTTGACATCTATTTCTGAGACTAATATGATCAAGGGATTTCCATGCTCCATTCTTGTTTGTTGGGGGGCTTTCTAGGCAAATCGTTTGCAAATTGTCTGTCCTAAGGCAGGAAAAAGGATGAGGGTTGTGTTAGATTGACAGCTAGTCTAAAAACATTGTTAACTTCATGATATGAATCATATAAGATTCTTGTTTATTGGAGAACTCTCTAGTGCACCTTCCACAAATGAAACATGAAAGGAACTTCAATTCTAGATTGAAGGATATTTGTACTGACCCTTTTTCTCATCTTTCTTATGCAGCTGCTCAAACTAAGCTTGGTAACACCTCAACAACCTCAACCTACCTTTGTCTCCACAAGTTTACACAGGCAGAATGAGTGCAAATTACCTGCTATAAACTTGGAGCTTCCTGCTTTACCAGCTCTGAATGATGGTGATGCATGCTCGTCTAGAACTGAAAGCCTGGACATGGAAACACTCTCTAAACATGCTGAGCCACTGAGTCAGTCTCACGGGGGATCTGCAACACCTGAGCCAAGTAGCCGCTGGATCAAGCGTCTTAAATCGGGTGTGTCTGTAGAGTCCCATGGTTCTGGTACAAAGTCTCAAACGCTGGGGAGTGGTCTTGTGATGAGAAGTCATCGTCGGCTAGGAAAAATCTCAAACGCCGCGGGGCTAGCTCTGAACCTACTGTCGATGAACTTCATGGTAAAGAACTGATGGTTTTAGACAAGACTAGAGCCTTAGTAAGATGCGGCGAGTCATCTTCTGTGGAAACAGCAGGGGAAAAAGGTAACCACTGGATACGGAGATGGTCTCACAATCAATCTGCAATGCCACCAAAGAAGCCAGCCGCCACTGTTGTTTCTAAGCCTCAGAGTTCAAAGTTAGCATTTGAAGAAGACCTTCCAGAGCAGAAGCCTTTTCCAAGCATTGCTGCAATGGCCTTAATGGCAAAGGCCATGCGTGGTTTTCAACCTTGTGACTTCGAAAATAAGGGCTCGGTTATACTTTGGAATACCAGGGGGTTTTAACTTTTAAATGAAAACTCGATCCACAAGAAAGTCTGAACCTGCGGCTGTTGTTAGGGGTATTTGGGGAAGATGCATAATTATTAGGTCTTTTTTCCCCCTTTGTTTGGGTGATGTTTTTCATCTCTCTCTTTTCTCTGGATGAATGAAGAAACAAATTTTCCTAGGAAAGGTATTGCAAAATGTGCCACATAGTGTGTGCTTTTTCCTTCATTGTTAAACCTCAGTAGTCATCTTGTAGAGGCTGGAAATGCTACAGTGATTTAACGATGCTGGGAACCATAGAAGGCAGGATTCATTCAAACGATGTGAGTGTATTGAAAGTAGTTTCCAAGTTATTATAATGTGTGTGACCCGTTGTTCAATCTTCAAGACGTCTGTATTGTAAGTAGTTTATGTGATATCTTTGTTGTATATAGTTGATATAACAATGTGTGTCAGCTCAGCTGCTTTCTTCATGATTGTATAATACTATAATCTGCTCAATTATCAAGTTTAGTAACTAAAGATTTCATTGAGAAAAATCATTCTTTGATGCATACCTAATTGAGGCAATTGTGAAGAGCTTGATGGTTGTAATTACACAATCGTTTGAACAATTGAAGATTTTGGATATGATTTGTGTCCCTGCAAACTTTAACAGGGAACTGACCTATTAATTCCATTAATATTATTAGTGTTTGTGTCTTAGTCGACTTGTCTCATTCTGTCCCTAAAAAGGAACAACTTGTGCAACAACTTCATGTATCATGAGTATGACCTGTTTAGTCGTATTTACTGAGCTACTCAATCTACTACTATTTTGATCGTATATGATAGCGAGATATAATCCATTCAGCCGACTTCCTGTAGTAGAACAACGGTTTAATTGTCGTTGTTGATAACCATTAGAATTCTGCTGGAGAGTAGTAGTGGTAATCCCACTTGCAGCTCTTTTCATTATATGATTAACCTCCAAGAACTGATAACTATAATCCAACATGAGATGGGATGGGATGGGATGGATAGGATGATCAGTAACACGGGATAGCCATTTCTTGAATTTCTGATTCTCTAACAGGGTAAGACTAGAGTTTCGTTAAACAATCATTCACAATGATTTTGTAACGGGAATGTAGTTTTCCCCAATAAGTTTTACCTCTTTTGAACTGTTATGAGGATAAACATTCTCAAATTAGAACAGACAAGAAACATGTAAACCTTATATGATGATCATGGAAAAATTGATGCTCTTCAGACCTCAACTTGTCTTTGGAGAGATTGAACATAGTTGATTATCTCGTCAAGCGTTCCTGCTTTTCTAGTGATCTTATTGCATCCTGCTACTAAATCTTGCAAATATTTCATTCATTCGCTCGCTTATCTTTTTCCCTCCTTACCTGCACATAATTTCAGTAAGAACAGAGGAAATTACCCTGATGTTTTTTCACTCAATCTTTCATCAGTGGCTTGATCGCGGCGTGCTCGGACATGAAAGATTGATGAAACAAAACCTTGGAACCTTCGAATTCTCCTTGGATGTCTCCGATGGTTCTGTTTTGTTATCCTTGCTCTTTTGTTCCGTTACCTTGGATTCTTCTTCTTCTTCCATGCATCCTTTTCTTTTACTGTCTTTGCTCCCTAATTTTTTTTCTTCATAATTACAAAGATGAATTACAAAGATGACTCTGTATATGGGACATAAGGAGTAATATTTATAAAGCGTGAAAAATGTAATTTTTTTTTCATAAGGAATCTTAGGTGACACCAAATAAGATATTCTATCTGATCTGATTGTAACAAAAGTTTTTACCCCCATTTCATAGTACAACAAGGGGTGGGGGTCTACTGTCGCGTGCGACAATGACCCCCTCACAGTGATGTGGTTGTGAAGTGTTTTCTTTTCTCTTTCTTAAGAAGAAAATATTGAAATTTATAAAATTAAAAGAAAAAAAAAGTTATAAGGGTCTTTTTGTAATAAATGCAAACCTTAGGAGTAAATGTAATTTATGACATGGGAATTTTGTTTTTAATTTTATTTAACATGTCAATTAACATAAAGAGTATGAATGCTCAATGAGATTACGGTAATTATGCTAAATCCAGGGTTTAATTGGTAATAAACTGAAATTAATCTCAAGCAACCGATTAATTTGTCATAATTTGCATTACTACCTCATCAAAATGACGAAACACACATGGTTAAAATTAATCCTACCATATTCAGGCTAGCTAGTACATTATTTTGCGAGTTCGAAAGCAATATAACCAATCACACCGCACATTGCCCGTACTTGCTTGCTGGATTGCATAAGTTCTTCGGGTTCGGGTTGGGGTAGCACTCGAAAATTCTCGTCACAGATTTTGGGTCCATCAAATGCCGTCGAACACTACTACAGAAATGTTCAAAGGAGGCGCCCCTTTGGAGGCGGGTGTACAAATACCCGCCTCAAAAGGTGGCTAAATAAAATTTGGAGGCGGGTGAGTCACCCGCCTCCAATTACCTCCTAATTGGAGGCGGGTGATACCTTCACCCGCCTCCAATTTCAAAATACGAAAATGATTTTTTTTAATTTTCAATACTAGATCAAAAATTGTCTTTATTTTGGACTGTTGAAAATAATTTTGAAAATTTATCGAGATTCTAGCGAAGCGAAAAATTAGTAGATAATAAAAATCACAAGTTTTAGAAGAAATATATAATTTCGATTTTAATATTAAATACATAAGTATATGCAGCGTAGTGGTAAATTTAATGTGCAAGAGTTAAGTGAAACTCTAGGCGCGAGTTCGATTCCTACTAAAGCCATAAAGTGCAAGAAAAAGAAATTAAATTTTTTTACGAGGGGTTATTGGAGGCGGGTGCAAGAAAAAGAAATTGCACCCGCCTCGAATAACACTTAATGGAGGCGGGTGCATGTGATCTAATTTATAGAGGCGGGTGCGGGTGCGGGCACCTCCAAATGGAGGCGCCCGCAGCTGAGGCGGGTGCTGCATGCCAATCCCCCTTAGGACCCGCCTCCTAAGGGGGATTTTGTAGTAGTGGAAGCACGAACACTCAGAGTTGGATAGTCCTTCTGGTTCAGTGCGTTGGCGCAATCGTTAAGCTTGTCACTTGAACTGTTGTAGTTTTCAAGGCAACTATCGTATATCTCTTTTAGTTTTGGATCAGTTGCCTTATCCTTGAGCAAATTCACCAGAGTTATAGACGATTTAGTGTAAGATTGTGCTTGATCGATCCCGATTTGTGCCAAGGTCAAAAGGTCTGCTGTGGGAGAACGAGAGTCTGATTGAAAAGATTTTTTTTGCAGAATTCAGCGTCGACGACATTATCGTCGGCCAAGTTTGCCTTTGCTATTGTTGAACAGAACGTATGGAAAGAAACTATGAGGATGAGTATTTTGCCAATGGAGTTGCAAAGGAATGCCATTTTCCTTTCTATGGATATTCTTTCGTGTTCTCTGCCTTTGTGTTCCTGGCTATTTAAAGTGATGAGTTCCGGTTGATAGAATATTTGTTTGGATTGTTGTAATCCAAAAATGAAGAGAGAATTAGTTGGAGGGATTACATGTTTGGTACGTAATTAAATAACTTCACATTAATGAGATAAAAATATTAATCATCGATCACACCACTTGTCTAATGAATAAAATGCTAAGATTTATGATATATTCCGTATAAAATAAATTCTTTTAGTTAAGAACTAATATAGTGTGAATGATACGTATACGTACGCCATTTTTTGGAAAAAAATAAAATGGTAAAATCTGTCCTTGTGGTTCTATATATAGATTACAAACACTCCCTGAATTATTTAGTTTTTTGAGTAAAAAAATGGTCTCTTGGTTTGTGTATATTTATATATAACCTAATGTGATGAGTTTCGCCCGAGACGTCCGAATGTGCCTCACAAGTTGCTCGAAAATAGAGGATAATTCCATCCATAGTCGACTCGTGGAGTTTGAAAGATAACCATAATTTCGTTGCAAAATCTACATGAGTGAACTGCCCAAAATGTACCTGTACTTTACTACTATGTCCAATATGGTAACTAAACTTTTTTATTTTCCATAAATATCACTATAATTTTAAAAGCGGGCCACACATGTCATTTTTGCGTTTTTCCGTTAAAACTAATGGAATGAATAGCATGTGCGTCTCACACGCATTTTTTTTTGAAGGGTATTTTTGTCCATCCATTATAAAAATACTTTTTTTAATTATTCTCTTCTCCCCCTCTCTCTGTCACACCTCCACCACTTTCTTCCTTCACCACCACCGCTGCCTATTTAGCCCGCTGCCAACCCAAAAAATAAAAGAACAAAACTTCTAATAACTCATCCAAATTCATGAAATCCCGAAAAGGACCAAATAACATATGTGGGTTCAGGAATGAGATCTTGATCAAATAATTAAGAACTTACAATTAATTAAATCCCCTCAACTAATTAAGAACCTGCAATCAAATTAAGAACAATAAAATTAAAATCAAAACTGAAACAGGAAAGAAAGGGAAAAGAAGGAAGGTGGTCGAGTTGCTAGTTTGTGGACAGCGACGGAGCGGAGTTGCGCTTGGCGGCCCGACTGAATTTTCAGGGCTACGGCGATGTCAGGAACTGCAGAACCGTGTCGATGGAAGATGAAAATTGTGGTGGTCGTCGTTTTGGTTTAGGCCTACGGTTGTTGCGGATGGAAGACGAACGACGGGCGATCGCGATGGTGAGGGAAGGAGAGGTTGTATTCACAGTTGGGGAGAAAATGACGTCGTTTCCTAATCAATCTCTTCAACTTTTCTCAACTAGTCAACATTGATAATTTGATTGAATCGAATCGGGAACCTCTGGGGAGAAGATGGAGTCGAAAGAACTAGGAAGCCGTTGTGTGTTTGTCCAAGATGAACAGCAAACTCTCTTATATATAAATAAACAAATGTGAGAGTGGCGGTGATGGTGGACAAAGTGAGGATTGTGCTATTTGGAGTGGGGGTGGACTTTGGAGAAGACATTAATGGTGAAAATGGTTGGTGGTGAGGAGTTGAGGGGAGGGATACGTGAAATTGGGTGGTGGTGATGTGGTAGTTTTTCTGAAATTTTGCTTCATCCGGGGTAGTTGGTTTTTTCTTCTTTTTTTTTTTTTTTTTTGGAAGAAGATGAATAGTGCTTTTTGACTTTTATTGGTTGCTGACAAAAATACCCGTTAAAAAAATGCATGTGAGACGCACATGCTATTCATTCCATTAGTTTTAACGGGAAAAAATGCAAAAATGACATTTATGGCCCGTTTTTAAAAGTATAGTGACATTTGTGGAAAATAAAAAAGTTTAGTTACCAAACCGGGCAAGGTAGGAAAGTAAAAGTATATTTTGGGCAGTTCACTCAAATCTACACTAAACTGAGAGAGAGAGAGAGAGAGAGAGAGAGAGAGAGTGTGTGTGTGTGTGTGTGTGTGGAGACTCACTTCTAAAATCTTTACTAAACAAAGAGACAGAGAGTGTGTATTTTCTGTCTACCTAAAACTAAAGTGTGGAGAGAGTATTTCAATATTTACACATAATGTATGTAGAGTAGGATTGGGGGAAAATACTAAAAAGTAAAGATTTAAGTGGCCAAGACTTTAGTTACAAAATTTGCAACTTTCACTCGCAGCTACAGGAAGACACGACTTTCTTTTTCTATAGCCACAGCTTTTAGTCTTTTTTTAAGCTTATGAGGCAGAAGTTTTATCCACCTGGAGACCAATATTTGAGCCTCGGGAAGCACTAATTGGAGAAAGTTATCCTCATGAAAGTTGTAACCCTTTGTTTGAGTTTTTCATAGCATCAAGAACCACCCAATTTGGAGTTGTGTAGCTCCAGATATAGTCTTCCAAAGTTGGTTGGAAATAAACATTTGAAATTCATCTCCAATTCTGTGAAAATATAGGGTTTGTACACAGTATTTCCAATATATATATATACACACACATTAAAATAATTTTAGAAATAATAAAACTAGCACTACCACAATTAGATGTGCAACAGAATCTTCACATCTAAAAGAAAACATATAATATCAAAAACACTAATCATTACCGAAACAAAAAAAAAAAAAAAAACCAATATGAAGAAACGATGAAATGCATCTCCAATTTTGTGAAAAATATAGGGTTTGTATATGGAAAATAGGCAGTGGCGGTAAAATTATAGCCAAAAATTTGATCTTTTTCCATATAACTTAACACCGGTTAATTATGTGAAAAATCAGTGTTAAAGGGGACGTTTAACACTAGTATTATCGATAACTGGTGTTAAAGTCATCTTCAAAACCAGTTTCTCATAACCGGTGTCAATGATCCCATTTTTTTAATATTTATTATTATTATTATTTTTTCTCCTTACGTAGTTTTTTAAAACAACCGGTGTTAAAAGGTCGTTTTGTGGTAGTGGACATTCACTTAGCAATTAATCTATTGTATTATTTTTCCATATAGTTCTAAAGCAATATAATCGATAGCGTTAGACAAGGTCCGTATATCTCTTTTAGTGTTGGTCAGTCGCATTTTCCTTCAGCAGATTCACCAATGTTTACGGATGATTTTGTTTAAGAGTCACGCTTAATTGATGCCGATTCGTGCCAGGTTCGAATAGGAAAGGTTTGACTTAAGATTCAGGGTCTGAATAAACGGCTTTTCCGCATTATTCATGGTCGATCTTTCTGTGGATGCAGAAACTTGAGCACATTACATTTTTGGTGTTTGCAAAAACTTCCAATTAAATAAGGTTTCAAAGAAGAGGGGAGAGTCTCAAAAAGCCATGTGTGGTCAGTTTATTTGACCAAAATGGGGGTATTTTGTTTTGGGAAAAGAATAACTTTTGGAGGAAATTTCTTTTGAGAATTTGGGAAAAGAAGAAAAAGTGTAATGCTGATGAGTTAGTTTTAAAAAAAATAATAATAAAGTGAGTGTAATTTTAGAGGAAATTTTAAATTAAAATTTGAAATGAGGGAAAAATGAGGGGGTCTAAATTAAATTTTTTTTGAGAAAAAGTGATATTTTTCCAAATGGTTACAAAATAAACAAAGGCTTAGTTCTCAAAATCAGGGTGCAATGATATCCAAACAAAGCATATAAAGTAGTGTACAATTAATTGATAAAGTAAAAACAGTTCAGTCACAATGATGATCTACTTTGAGCAAACAATTTATTGGAATTGAATAGCATGTTTATTTTATTACTAAATTAAGGGTTAACTACGCAAAATCCCCTTGTGGTTTGCGAAAGTACCGAATAACTCCTTATGCTTTAAAAAAGTGTAATTATTGTGCTTCAAAAAAGTGTACCGGAAATTATTATTATTATTATTTTGGATGGTGTTGGGATTGGACCAAGTCTAGTTGGGATTCGTTATCTTGGGGAAAATTTGTTTTTTTCTTGAAAATTTTTTGGAGGGAATTTTCTTTTGGAAAATTGTGTAGGTGAGAAATAAAAAAGTATAATAATTATGTTATTTTTTGAATTTATGAGAGTAGATATTTAGAGGAAATTTTTAAATTTTAATTTTGAATTCTTGAGAAAATGAAGTTGTTTCTTTATGTAAAATTTTGGAAAAAAAAAGTGATGATTCTTGAGAAATAGCCATAAAAGAACAAAGCATTAATAGGGAAAGTTGGAACTTGGGTTCCAAAAGGGAAAAATGACTAAAAAAAGATGAGTTCCCAAAACACAAAGAACAAATATGAAAAGTTGAAGCTACATGCATGGTCCCTCTTTTACAGACCACAAGCTGTGAAATAGGTGGCCAATGTTACTCCACTTTTTTCATAAAACCTTTCATCTCTATTATTGATTATTTTTCATTTGCCTTTCTTTTTTGCCATTCTTTTCAATTAAAACCCCATTCCTTTCCCCCATCCTACACCACACACTAAGCCGGGATCGTTTTCATTATTTTTGTTTTGTTTCTTACTTTTACAATAAATTTAATATATTATCATACTTTTTATCATTTTTATATAATTTTTTATTATTCAATTACATATTTTTACATTAAAAAAATTATTTTCTAAAAATATATTTTCAAAATGGTTCATATAGGCTCCATTTCCCTAGCAAGTGAAGCCAACCCCTCCCAAATCACAAAGAAAAAGGGGAAATTAAATAGACACAATTAAAGCCCTTGAAAGGAAACTATTAGCTTTTTCCTTCTTTGCATGAGATAAGTGGTTCTCCAAATTTTGAATCTAAAAAGTTTGTCTGCCATGCAATACAAACATTTGGCCTTTCAATTCATTTACACCGTTTAGGATGATCAATTAGGCCTTCATTACTTTGCCTTGTTTGTTTTGGTTGTAGTTTCGATTTTGCAATTCACTCTTTGCTTTTTCTTTGTTTTTAATCAATACCAAACTATTATATACTCCATAACCTAACTCATTTTTGTCCCTAATGTGATTCGGCCTCACTATCACACACAAAAAAAAAAAAAAAAAAAAAGAGCACCGAATCCACTCATTTTTAAATACAACTCACTTTTGATCACTATTTGTTTCGATTTGTGGCACCAGGTGATACCACCGTTGACGGTGTGAGTGCTACATTGAAAATGTCTATGCACCGTGTTCTCAGGACCTATATATACACCACCATCAAGAACATGCACACTAATTACTGCTTTAGTTATAGATAATTCACAAGTTCTGGTGTGTAATTTATAGAATGCAAGAATTTGCGTGGTACCTACCAGAAGTCTAATTCCTTTTTTTTTTTTTTTATCCCTTAACAAACCCTAATTTCAAGTTTAATCTTAAAAGTATCGTATCACTTTTGTATCGCGTTTAGTTAATGATGTGTGCATTACCTATTTCTTAAGAAAAGTAAGGGTATAAGTGACCGAAAAAAGTATTAAATTAACAAAATTTTAAGTGTTATACTTTACCATCAATAAAAGATTGAATATCTTTTAAAATGTTAACTCTGGTAACTTAAGATTGTCACTTCCATGTGCAAACTATATAAGTATCAATATTGCAAATAAATATTTGGGGAACTCAAACTAGTATTTGAGATTAACACACTCAAACTATGAAAATATCACTACTACTACTACAGTAGAAAAAGAAAAGAAAATAAAAAGAATTGACTATTATATTGCGTGTTCACCACATTTCGGGACGCACATGTCCAAAAAACCTCAACAAAGACATTGCAGGTATAAACTTAATGTTTCATATATATATATATATATATATATATATTATAAGGATTTCTGGTTTTCATGAGATTTGGGTTAGGGTTGTTCAATATTAGGTAGGAATAGGATGGGAGAGTGCAAAAATTGAAAGTACCAAAAGATATGTGGTCCCCTATCTGTATCTGAATGGACAGTTCATATATATAACTGCACCATTGATTTGTCCAAGAACCATACAATGCACTACGTATGTGCTTACAAAAAATTAATAATTCATTAACTAGGTGAAATTAAATGTTGAAGCTCATCAATATGAGTACCTTGGATTCCTTTAAATTTTTTTCGTCTTCTTTTTTAAGTAATAACAAAATTCCCAAAGGATGTTGGATCCCAACAATGGATTTTAAAAATTGCACTTTTCTAATCATTCAATTTTTTAAATGAACAGGGAATACGTCAATGTTTGACTTTTAGTTGCAACAACCCTTTGTGTTCTCCATTATGAAGAGAAATACAATTATTGGGATGGTAATTTTGTTTTTTTTTTTTTTTTTTTCAAAGATCATGACAGGCCATGACTACAAAGAGTTGAAGACAATTTTTTTTAAAGGGTTAATTACAATTTCTCCCCCTGTGATTTTTTTCCTGTGGATAGTTTTGAATTGAATAAAAATATTCAAATAAACGGATTGTTAGAGAGATTCAGTACAAAATAAGTATGAAACTGTGATGTTTAAATATCTATGAGGAGCAAAAGGTTTCTCAATATTCATTAACTTGAATATTTCTAATTAGTTGGACACTTTGGTTTTAATGCCAAAAGAAACTAACTAAGGATCTGATTGGACAAGTACTTTATAAATATTTTTATATAAATAATAATAATAAAAAGTCATGTTTCAAATTATACATTAATTATGACTCAGTAACGTTATACCGCTCGAATCATTTAATGGGACAGAATGATACTATATTTCATTTTTGAGCTTATAAAATTATCTTTTTGACAAGAAGAAAAAAGAAAAAAGAAAAGAAGAAAAGAAACCCTTCTTGTGTTACCCTACTGGTCCTTTGGATTTCTACTTTTTATATATTCAGCTGGATCCTTTAATTATTATCAATTGCTTTTAGAGCATTTTTTTAAACTAATATTTTCCTTTATTTAAAAATTCGGTTGGATCATTTATCATCTTTCATTTATTACCAATTCAGCTCATTTTTTTTCTTATAACTTAATTAATAGCCAATTAATGAGCAAACTTCTGACATTAGTTTATTCTTCTTTTTCTTTTCAAATTCTGACTCACATATGCTAATTGAATTTTTATAAATGAACTAAAAAAATTTCCACATTTATTTGCATTTTCATTCATAACTAATATCTAACTCTCCCACCTCATTAATTTGTCATAAAATAAAATAAAACTATTCCACCTCACTGAAAATGACTTGATCCCAATTATTTGCTATGTGAACTCTTTAATTACTAGATCTATTAATGATATGCAATTTCAACCAAATTTTATGACCACTGATGTGCATAAAATTGAAATCCCCATTGGGCCTAGCCCAATCCATAAATAGTAAAAGATAAAGAAGCCCAGATCCACGTTCAGGTCGGAAAAATTGTACAAACCAAGTCTGTCATAATTCTAGATCGGTCCTAAAGGTTTATAAGCTCGTAAAGGCTTAGGTCGGAAAAGTTACCTAAGAACCTTAGATCGGTAAAACTCAGCTCGGAACAATTGGTTTAGGAAAAGTATAACTCTACTCAAGAAGGCCAGATTGGTAAAAGCTTAATAAAGTTAAGATCGAACAAGTGGTAAAACTCATTTAGATCGGTAACTCGCGTAAAGGTTAGATCGGTGAAACCGACCTGAAATAAAGATACTATTGTAAGATATCAGGGTAGGGCCTTTATTTTGGTACATGCAGAGCAATAATGACAATAGGGCCAAAGTTAAAGCCAGTTTTCCCGGAACGGCAAAAATCATCATTGCAAAAAGAATAAAGAGGAGCGTATGTCTTCAAGACCCAACGGAACTATCAAGAATAAGTTTATAAGTACTCAGGCACAAGCCTCATTCAAGTAAGTTCCAATAAGTAATTTCTGGCAATTCTCACTAGCATTTTTGAAGCTATTCTATCATTTACAATTTCTCTGAACACTCTTGTTCTATATTGCTTATCTCTTTCATATTACTGACTTGATCGTCGGAGCCTATACAGGGGGGAAAGCCCCGCTCCTTTTCTGAATTAATCATCGATTGGTGAACGGAGCAGTGCAAAATCATCAAGTTTCATCCTCTTTGCCAAGCTCAAGAACCTTACTTAGATCTTCCCTCAAAATTGCTCATCTCCAGTTGGGCCATTGGGTTCCTCAAAACTTCATTTGAATTGGGCAATTACTGTCTTCAAGAGTTCATTGGGCCGCGAAGAAGCATCGTTCCCTCATTGTAATTTTTGCGTCACATCAACTGGCGCCGTCTGTGGGGAACGTTTGATCAGATTATTTCATCAAATTTTCCTTATTTAAATAAATTTGTTGAAACCATGACGCAAACTCGTTCAGGAAAGGGTGCTTCTTCTTCTGACAACCTCAATGGGCTCACCGTTACAACCGCTTTGGTCCCTACCGTTTCTGCCACCAGTTCTAATCCTCCATCTGATCCACCAACTACTACCACCCTTGTTGAAACTCTCAACCCCGAACAGGAACAGGCAGAAAAAGATAGGTTCTTCCGTTTATTTCCAGAACTATTTCACTTAATAAACCATGTTGCTCCTATCATCTCTACTCTTAATACAGAACCTCCCCTTACAACCACCACCACAGAAGCAGTTAACACAGAACACCCCTATGGTTTACACTGATCCCCAACCGTTCCCTCACCCAGGGCTGTCATCAACCCTGTGTCCAACCCCTCTGCTGCTTTAATGTCTAGTCTCCCCCCACAATCTACTACTATATGTCCTCCACAACCTGGGAGAGTTAATTTTTCTTCAATCAGTCATATTGCTGGTCCTCCTAACCCTTCTGTGGCACCACCTGTTTATACCACTGTAGCTCATACTCAGGCTAATCTTGCTTTTCCGGATCCCTTTATGGCCCCCAATGCTCAGTTCAATAACGGTTCTCTTATGTCAGGCCTGCCCTTTCCCACTTTAGGACAACAAGTAAGTCAATTGAATCAACCTGGCCATGGCATACAAATCGGCCAAATAATCAACCCTGTTATTACCCCGGATACACCACTACATCCAACCCTGCAATGTTTCAGCATTATGGTTTAGGCAATAACCGAGCCATGCAGCCGCCCTTAGAAAATATTCCTTTACTTAATCCAAATTATTATCCCAGGCCCGGCCTAGGAAACTATTACCTCGGTCTGGGGGGACACCTCTTAGGTCAGTCCGGATATCCCCAGCTCGGCCTACCCGGATCTGGATATACTCAGATCGGACGAACTGCCCCCACGTCTCGCGTGTCTCATCCTTTTGGATGGGAGATTCAAATGGCACAATTTCCCCCTGGATACAGAGGCCTAGGTAAGGTTGACAAGTATGACGGTACCACCGACCCCACGGCTCACTGGATGCAGTGCATGAGCGTCATGGATGCTGCCAACCTGTCTGACGCTAACCGATGCATGACATTCCATCTGACATTAAAGGTCAGGCCATAAATTGGTATTGTACTTTGCCCCGAAATTCTATTCATTCTTTAGATCAGTTTGGTGACCTGTTTTTAGCCAATTTCATGGGTAATAAGATATTGTCTAAACCGATTTCACATTTATGAACATAACACAAAAAATGGGAGAGGGATTACAGGCATACATAGATCGGTTCAATATAGAGTCTAGGCAATGTCATGAAAAAGATGATAGAATAATGATGGGATCATTTATTAATGGGTTACGGTCAGGACCTTTAGCTACTGAATTGGCCATCCGACCCCCACATTCTTATTTTGAAATGATGGTTACTGCTGTTAACTTTGCTGTTGTTGAAGATGCTACAACTATAAAACAGGAAAGGGAAAGAAGTTTTTCCGATTTATATGGTAAGAGGAAAGCTCCTTCCCCAATTCTTACATCGGGAGGAAATAAGAAATTAAACTTTGCCAATACCACTAATTCCATTCCAAAGGCCGGGGTAAGTGTAAACACTGTGCAGGTATCTAATCCTTACTTATGAAGTAAGGATATAAATGAAAAATATAGTGCCAAATTATATATTTTAGTTGTTGCACTCACAATCCGTAATAAGTTGTACATTTTTAAAAGTAATTCTTTGAGTGAAACGGATGGAGTATTATGGTGGTTAATTTAAATAAGCTCCATACAATTGTACATGGTGCATCACATTTGATAAAGAGTTATAACCAACTTGATGGCGCATTTTCCATTATTTCCTCTTTTGACACAACAATCAAAACACATATACACACATCAGTGAAGTGTGAACTACTAATCATCAATTCTAATATGCATGCTAAACATGATTTACCCAAAATTTAATCAATCCAAATCAATAAGAAACTGGCACAACTAATTCCTCTCTTTGGAACACAACAAGTAAAAATTATCTGTCATCAACCCATGATCAGTTCAAATAAGCAGACGCTAGGCTAGCCTAGCACAAAGGTTCCATGGAAAGGAAAATGGCACTCTCTTGCAACTCCTTTAAAAAAATACTCATCATCGTCATCTTTGTTTCTTGCCTAGCTTTCGATGCGTTCAGTTTCCTTCCAAAATCAAAAGCAGACTTGGTCGACGACAGTTGCTCCAACACCAGCAAAATAATCGACCCCGAATTCTGCAAAAATGCCTTTCATTCCGACCCGCGTTCTGACACAGCAGGCCTTCCAACACTGGCTCGAATCGGGATCGATCTAGCGCAATCTCAGGCCAGATCGTCTGTAACTTTGGTGCAGTCGCTCAAGGATAACGCGACTGATCCAAAAGTGAAAGAGATATATACGAGTCTTGCCTTGGAAACTACAACGGTATAAGTGACCACCTTAGCAGTTGCGCCAGAGCTCTCAAGGAGAAGGAGTATCTGAATGTAGAACATTATGCCAGCGTCGCTTGGGTTGAACCCCAGAGCTGTGATGAGAGTTTTGGATGGAACCGGAGGTCCACCGGAACCCGAACCGCTTAAGGACACCAGCAACAAAGTACAGCACCTGTGCCTTGCTATCATAGCTATTTGCTATAGAATAGAATGGGACATAGTTTACTAGCATTAGCATTAATTGCTAGCTAAATCAATATAGAAATGATTTTAGCTATATTATAATGTCTGTTTTCTTCATCATCATGCGTTAATGCAAATTATGATACGTTAATCGATTGAACTTTTTGTTTTGTTTTGTTTTTATTTTTTTAGTATGATAGTTGTCAATTTGGGTTTTTTTTTTGTCTTTTTTAGTTTTTCTTTCCGAGCGGAAGGAGGGGTGCCGGACCCTACTAAATTATCCTGTGATCTAATCTCGCCCCGGAGGGTTTGACCACAAATTAAAATTTTAATTTGTTGATTGTTTTAAATTGCAACTTTAAAGTTGATTGCTTTAAAAGTTTTCTTGTTTGGTTCTGGTGTAAACGCGACTTGACACATAAAATATTCATGAACCTTAGTATAAAACGCCACAATCAACCCACCAAAACGTTAATTGATAAGTTAAAAGTCTTAAATTTGAACTAAGGCGGATCACACCTCATAATCATTTCCATAATTTACTTCGCCGCCACCTGCACTATTATCTTATATTTTAATATATTAGGGGTCTTAATTCATCACGTTTCTATCAGCGTTGGGTTGATATTGGCCAGAATTTGGACTATGAATTACATGGGTATAGAAAACCCGGCAAAATTTTGAAACTAAATAGAAACAATTTTAAATTTGGGGACAAAAGTACAATATGAATCCAAGTTTGGAAACGAAAGGAGGGTTCTCTTTAATTAAAAAAACTTTTTAAGCTCCACTTAAGAGTATTTTGATTTCATATCACGTTCTCCTTTTCTTTTTATTAGTAATGTGGGAATAAACTATAGTCTTTTAAGGAACCATTCAACTATTGAGTATGCAATTGAATAATTAATTTGTATAATGCAAAATTTAATGGCTAAATGGTTCTTTTCAAGAAACTATAGTCTCACCTAGTAATGTGTATCCACATAGATACCACTGTCGAGTTATAACCAACTTATATCACATTTACCCAAAATTTAATGAATCCAAATTAGTAAGAAACTCCCAAAACTAATTCCTCTCTGTGGAATTAATGCAAACCACTCATCATGGTCCCTTCAAATAGAACAAAGGTTGAGAACGCTGAACGCCGAAAAAATCTGTGGAAATGAAAATGGCATCCTCTTTCAACTCCATTAACAAAATCCTCATCATCATCTTCTTTGTTTCTTGCCTTTCTTTCTGTTCAACAAAGGTAAATGCAGAATGACCATCCGAATGACTATACAGAAGGCTCCAAGCTGAGCTCACAGAAGCAACAGAACCTGAAGCTAAGGAGCAACACTAGTAGATGTGGTAAGCCTCCTCCAGCAGATCAAATCCAGTTGAAGCGTGATCCACCTTGATGAACTGTCTTTGATGAGCTGTCAGATCTCATTAGATCTTTTTGGAGCATGCTTAAGAGCATGGTTAAGTTAATGCCATACAGCTGTCACTTATTCAGCTCAAGTTGATGGTTTTGGCAGGAAATTCAGTTAGAAACTTAGATTAGCTGCACTTGATGTGCATTGTATGATCTGTAGTCCTTAGCTTTAGTAACTTGTATAAATAAGTAAGTAGGTGATTATTGTAATCAGTTTTCCATTTTTCTTCTTCTTCGATTAATAGAAGTTCAGAAAATTCTCTCACTCCTCTCTTCATTTTTCTTAGCTTATGTTTCTTGCTTGAATATTGCTGCAATTCTATCAATTTTACATGGTATCAGACCGGTTCTAACATCAATTAGATCCTGATCTTACAATTTGTAGCAAATCAATTGAAACGCAAGCTTCGTAATGGCAGAAAGTTCAGAGAATTTCGGAAACAATTTGACTACTGGAAATGGAGGAATGGATCGGGCAAATTGGCTGGAGTCTCAACTTACAGAGGCTATGACACTTCATGGATCAGATCACCCAGGTTTGATCCTAGTTACTTGTCAACTCACAGAGTTCAATTATGTGATCTGGACTAGAGCTATGACTTTGGCATTAGGAGCAAAGAAAAAATTAGGTTTTGTTTATGGAAGTGTTAAATCACCTGGTTTCAATTTCTCTGCTTTACCAACTCTAGAAAACTACTGATGATATGGTGTCATCTTGGCTAATCAACACCATATCTAAGAGTTTGGTGGATGGATTCATGTTCTCACCAACAGCTAAGGATCTATGGGATGATCTAAGGCAAAGGTTTGGAGGAACAAATGGACCTTTGATCTACCAAATTCAGAGGGATATTGCCTCTGTGAGCCAAGGAAACATGAATTTGGTTGGATATTTCTCCAAATTGAAGAGGCTCTGGGATGAGCTTGAAACTTTGAAGCTATTGCCTCCTTGCTCTTGCATTCCAGAATGTGGATGTCAACAGAATCAAGGAGTTCAGGATATAGATAAGAATAACAAGCTTATGCAATTTTTTCTCGGCTTGAATGAATCTATGGATGCTGTAAAGAATCAGATCCATATGATGGATCCATGGCCAACTATTGGACAGGCATATTCTATGGTTCAGACAGTAGAAAGGAAAGGACAACTTGGATCCACCTATTTTGCTATTAATTAGAATAGTGCATTGATTGTTAACTCCCAAGTGGATAGATCTGCAGCTAGACATGCTCCAACTGCTTCATCCAGTCGAAATATTGGAAAGAAGAAGGTGAAGAATGGCCTTAAATGTGATTTCTGCAAAGGAGAAGGTCACTCAAAGGATTCCTACGTCAAAATTGTAGGATATCCAGATTGGTGGAAAGGTGATAAAGGAAAGGCTCCGAATGGCCATGCGGCTCCAAATGGCCATGCAGTGAATGTTCTGGAAACTCCTTTGGATTTCTCTGAAACTCAGGGGAATTCTAATTTGGAAGCAGTTATTGCAAATGTCTTGCAGAGAGAATTAAGTAAGATGATGCAAGGAAGGAACAACTCTAGAGATAGTAGCAGTACAAATGCTCCTTCTTCTACTGATCTTATCAATCTCACTCATATTGGGGAGTTTGCAGGTATGTGTTCTCCTTTCATCTCTCCCTTTTCTGATTATATCAACAAAGACTCATGGATTATTGATACGGGTGTTACAAGTCATGTTTGCATTAATCCATCATTTCTCAAAAACATGAAATCAGTAGCTAGTTTCAGTCATGTGTATCTTCCAGATGGTACAGTCAAATCAGTGTGTCATTTTGGTTGGGTGCACCTGTATGATCATTTGATTCTTGGAGATTGTTTACATATTCCATCTTTTAGGTTCAATCTCTTATCTGTTAGAAAGTGTGTAGCCATAGGTAAAGTCCTATTTCTATTTCATCCTGAGTTTTGCCTATTGCAGGACCAACATATTAGGAAAGTAGTTGGAGTGGGAAGAACAGTCAAAGGACTTTACATTCTTGATCAGAATTCCTTTAAGCCTGAAGTCATAAAGTCCTATGAGTCATCATTAGTAGCAAATCTACATCAGTTGCAACCAAAAGAAGCATTGTCCTTTCAGGAAGCTTACCTGTGGCATCATAGATTAGGACATTCTTCATTTGATGTTCTGAACAAGCTTAATCTGCCAATTGGTTATGATCATTATAAACTTCATCCCTGTACTGTTTGTCTTCTAGCTAAGCAGCATAGAATTCTTTTTCCTGTAAGCACTACTCATACTACTAAGTTCTTTGATCTTGTACACATAGATGTTTGGGGTCCATATTCTAAACCTTCAATAAATGGCTACTCTTACTTTCTTACTATTGTGGATAACTACAACAGAACCACTTGGACATACTTTCTTAAGAGCAAAAGTGTAGTTCATTCTGTCATTTCTAACTTTCTCAATTTGATTAAAAATCAGTTTCAAACTTCTGTCAAGGTTATTAGAACAGATAATGGCACAAAATTTACAAATTCTTCTTGTCAAACTTTGTTCTTTGAACTTGGAATCATTCATCAAAAATCCTGTCCTTACACCCCTCAGCAAAATGGTGTTGTTGAGAGAAAGCATCAACATCTTTTGCAAATAGCCAGGTCTCTTATGTTTCAATCTTCCTAGCCAAAGAAATTCTGGGCAGAATCAGTACTTACAGCCACATACCTTCTGAATAGGTTACCTTCTGCCATCTTACAATGGAAATCTCCTCTTGTGATTCTTCATAGATCAATTCCTGCTTTTCAGAATCTTAGAACTTTTGGTTGTTTATGCTTTGCAACCAACAATGTTCCTCATAAAGATAAATTTGATGTCAGATACATCAAATCCATTATGATAGGGTATCCCCCAGGTCTAAAAGGGTACAAACTCTATAGTCTAGAAGACCATAAGGTTTTTGTATCAATGGATGTCTCATTTCATGAGTTTACATTTCCTTATGTAGAAACTATCAGTTGTTCAGATCCTCCTTCGAAGTCAGCAGCACCTATTTTTAATCCAATGCCAAATTTTGATTTCAGATCTTCTCAGTCATCCATAACTGCTGATTCTCTCTTTAAAACATCTATATCTATTCCCACTGATCAATCTCCAATATCATCTAATACTTTAGATTCTTCCTCTGTGTCAGCATCCAATTCATCTACAAATGAGTCTCCTGCTCCTCAGCCAGAATCTCCTCATCCTGTACACCTCATTCCTCTTAGACACAGCTCTAGAGTCAGAAAACCACCCCAATGGATGCAAGACTTTGTTCTGCCTCCCACTCACAAATCACCAACTCCCTTAATCTCTCAAGCATCTAATGTTGTGCATTCGACTCTTTCATCTACTCACATGAATTTTTTAGCTAACATATCACATATCCATGAGCCTTGTTCATATAAGCAGGCAAAGGGTCATGTTGAATGGGAAAATGCTATGCAGCAAGAGTTGCAGGCTCTGGAAGCTAATGAAACTTGGGATGTCACCTCATCACCTGTTGGTAAGAAAGCCATTAGTTCTCGATGGGTTTTTAAAATCAAAAGACTACCAGATGGTTCAATTGACAAGTTTAAAGCCAGATTAGTGGCAAAAGGGTATACTCAGATTGAAGGGGAAGATTATTATGAGGTATTCTCTCATGTTGTTAAGGTGATGACTGTCAGGATTCTCATTGCCTTGGCAGCTTCCTATAATTGGCCCTTGCAGCAAATGGATGTGAATAATGCCTTTCTGCATGGCCATTTGGAAGAGGAGGTTTATATGTTACCTCCTCCTGGATACAGCAAAGCTTCTGAAGGACAAGTTTGTAAGCTAAAGAAGTCCTTGTATGGTCTTAAACAAGCCTCTAGGCAATGGAATCATGAGCTTACTGAAAGTCTGATAGCCTATGGATTTGTGCAGAGTGAACATGATCACTGTCTCTTTACCATTAACAAATCTGACCTGCAACTATTTTTGTTAGTTTATGTGGATGATCTCTTAATTACAGGTTCTATAGAAGCTGCAATTGCTGAAGTTAAGAAGTTCCTGCATGACAAATTCACCATCAAAGACCTCGGATCTGCAAAATACTTCCTTGGGGTAGAAATTGCAAGGTCTACTTCTGGTATTTCTTTGAATCAAAGCAAGTATGCTAATGATATTCTGCAGGATTCTGGTCTTGTTGATGCCAAGCCAGTCATAGTTCCTATGATCCCTGGTCTTCTGTTGGAGGATGATTCATCTCCTCTATTTGGTGATCCTGAGCAGTACCGCAGGCTCATTGGTAGGCTCCTCTACCTTGGCTTCACCAGACCAGACCTTGCTCATGCTACACATCAACTGAGCCAATATGTCAATGCTTCAAAATAGAATCATTGGGATGCTGCCTTACATGTTCTTCGATTTCTGAAGGGGAGCCCTGCCAAGGGTTTGTTCTATCCAGCAAAGCCTATTTCCCAATTGACTGCATATTCAAATGCAGATTGGGCTGCTTGCAAGAAGACAAGAAGGTCCCTTACTGGTTTCTGTGTGTTTCTTAGGAATTCTTTGATTTCCTGGAAAACTAAGAAACAGGCTACTGTCTCTAAATCTTTTGCTGAAGCTGAGTACAGAAGCACGGTTCCTATCACATTTCCAATCCCTTTTTACTGTGATAATCTGGCAGCATTGTACATCACTGCCAATCCGGTTTTCCATGAGAGAACAAAGCATCGGGAGATTGATTGCCATATTGTTCGAAACCAGTACAAAGCAGGATTGATTAATCCTCTTCACATTCCATCCAAGCTTCAGCTGGCAGACATTTTCACCAAGATTCTTCATTCTCCTTAGTTTTTGTTTCTCAGTTCCAAGCTTGGCTTGATTACCTTTAATCCAACTCAGCTTGAGGGGGGTGTGCAGAATGACCATCCGAATGACCATATAGAAGGCTCCAAGCTGAGCTCACAGAAGCAACAGAACCTGAATCTAAGGAGCAACACTAGTAGCTGTGGTAAGCCTCCTCCAGCAGATCAAATCCAGTTGAAGCGTGATCGATCCACCTTGATGAGCTGTCAGATCTCATTAGATCTTTTTGAAGCATGCCTAAGAGCATGGTTAAGTTAATGCCATACAGCTGTCACTTATTCAGCTTAAGTTGCTTGTTTTGGCGGGAAATTCAGTTGGAAGCTTAGATTAGCTGCACTTGATGTGCATTGTATGATCTGTAGTCCTTAGCTTCATTAACTTGTATAAATAAGCAAGTAGGTGATTATTGTAATCAGTTTTCCATTTTTCTTCTTTTTCGATTAATAGATGTTCAGAAAATTCTCTCACTCCTCTCTTCATTTTTCTTGGTTTAGTGTTTCTTGCTTGAATATTGCTGCAATTCTGTCAATTTTACAGTAAATTTCCGAGAAAAAGCACAAGCTACTTCAGACTTGGTTGATGACGTTTGCCACTACGATGTAATCGACTCTGAATTCTGCAAACAAGCCTTTCATTCCGACCCTCCTTCCGCCACAGCAAACCTTTCGACCCTGGGTCAAATCGGGATCGATCTAGCACAACGTTATACAAAATCGTCTCTAGTTTTGGTGAAGTCGCTCAAGGAAAATGCGACGGATAATCCGAGACTAAAATTGATATACAAGTCTTGCCTTGAAAACTACAACGGTTCACGCGGCAACCTTAGCCAACGCCCCAGCGCTCTGAGGGACAAGGACTATCCAACTCTGAATACTCATGTTTTGGCCGCTTTTTATGCACCCAAAGTCTGTGATGAAAGCTTTGGAGAGCCAACGCCAGAACCCGAACCGCTTAAGAAAGCAAGTATCCAAGTACAGGCGCTGTGTGATGCTATCTTTTTTATTTCCTATGAACTAGAGCATACTGAGTATTAACAGCTAAATCGATATGTTTTCTTCGTCATCCTGATCATCAGTTAATGCAAATTATGATAAGTAAATCGGTTGGACTTTTCTTTCTTTTTTTTTTCCTTCTTATGCTTGATATCTAGAATAAATATATGCAGAAGTTTGAAACTAATAAATTAATTTGTGAAAAAAACTGCGTTAATTAGATATTGGCTAACATTTACATAATTTTCTTTGTAACACTAAGCTCGAGTATGATATACTTCTTCAGTCCTAATAAAAGAGTTGTGTGTCATGATCTTAGGGGATTAACCCACCTAGTTCATGGGGGAAGAGCATCAAGTTCATTTTATACCACAAATAAAATTCGCATACCTTTTATGTGGGACTAGGTGTTCATGACAATCCACTACGCTCTGCAACCTGCGATCATGTGGAAATTATTGGCTTGGCTTTGCACTATATGAGTACACTATCTGGCTTTTGCGCTAAATCTTTTCTAGAATGGGGCGAACACTGCAATTCCAATGTCAATGCATAACAGTGGCCGGAATCAGAAAAAAAAAAATGTCGGGGCAATGGATAATTTTTTTGCTCCAAAAAATAAATATATTTAACAATAACAATTCTAAACACAACTAATAAATAAATAAAAATATATAAAATGTACTTAAAATAACTAGAAGGAAAAAAAAAAACATACAACTAGAAGAACGAAAAAAATAGTTTCCTTGCCCGTCTTTTTCATTGCCTCTAATTTTCTTGTTGCAGCTGCAAGAAAAAAGTAGTGTGTAGAGTGTTTTTTTTTTTATTTTATTTTGTATTAGTGTCTAACTAATAAGATGGGGCATGAGTTTTTTATTATTTTTATAAGTCATGGGTAGGATTTGTATTTTTTTTTTCTTTCTTTCTTCCATATACTTAAGTGAACCCAACTGTCCACTATAGCCCAACTCATATATGTTTACATTGGAGGTGGTCCTCCCTCAGTCCCTGCCACATATTTTTGGGTGAACATTGCAATATAGTCGTCATTGATTTAATTCCGGGCTAATTTTGTGATACCGGCGTCACCAACATATCATTTTATTGTAAAGTCAGAAGGAGTAACGGATTGGCTCTGGTACCATTTGTGTTGGACAGTTGCAATTATATAATTAATGCTAGCACTAATCCCTTTTACTTGGACTGTCATGGTTCAATGTAAGGGTCCACAAAATTTAGTATTTGGACTGCTTAGGACTAGGATGGAGATGGATCACTCCCTTTGGGCTTACATGAACTCTAGTGCCCTATTCTTTTGATTAGAAAAACTTACATTTAAAATAACTATTTTGGTTCTTTATTTTTGCATAATAAATTTTTTGGTTTCTTACATTTGGAGTAAATTTTGTAGTTCCTTATATTTGAAGAATAAATTTTTTGGTCCATTAACTAACTCTTGCTACATAATTACAGTATTTGGAGTTAATTATATCCACTTCCTTTGACATTTGGGTTAATTAATTATCAATAACTCTCCCAAGTTTAAGAATTCTACGATCAACCACCTTGATAGTGTAAATATAATTGTTTTTCTAGTACAAATGTGATAAGACGATTACATTACCAGATTTAGGGGTTAATTGTTAAACGTTTTAACAATCAAGGGGGTTGACTGTAGAATTTTCAAATCTTTTCTTTTTTCTAAACCCTTGCATCCTCAATAATCGAATTCATGACTTTGGGTTCTAAGGCTCTTCCCTTACATATTGAAATTTACTCTTTTGAAAATAATTTTTAAATGTGAAAAATAATTAAAATATAAAAAAATATTGTCAACAAGTAATCAAAAATGTGTATGAAGTATGATGAAAAATTAGTATAAAATTCAAAACTTCACAAACATGTTTATGAAAATATAAGAGCCTAATTAGGTTCCTATTCCAAGGAATTAATGTGGTTAATATTTTACATATAAGAAAAAAACCTTTAACTTTAACCACTCAATTTCATATGAGATTTTCAAGCACACAACTGACACATAAGTTGATTGTGTATATTAAGTATACATATATTAACTATATTAATTACCTCCTTGAATTCAAACGCAGTACATGAGATCAATATTTCAGTTACCATTTAAACTACAACCTTAGAGTGCAAGGGGAAAAAAAAAAAGCACTTCAACATTGGAACATAATTCCAATTACTTTTGTTGAGCAGCCTTAGCCTTTCTCTTTTCAATGAAGAAGAACCCAAACAGGGACACCACAGAGAACGCAGAGAAGCACACAGATGCTATATCCATCGAGGCATGGCGACCGGAGATGGCCTGAATGTCGAACAAGTTTGTAGTCTTTTTGGCGTTGGTAGTTTGGCCGTAGGCAACCTCGTGATCATCGGAATCAACAGCATAGGCTCTCACAAAATAGGTTGCAGTTGGTATATTCCTCTCTATTGTCCATGTGAAGCTGTTGTTGGTAGCTTGGTATGGCTTAGCAACAATCTTGAACTGGCAAGTCTTGTCCTTCTTCAAATCGTCCACCGTCTTTCTCCAAGCTCTGTCCACTTGGCTAACCGGAGAATAGCAAAGCTTGACCTTCACCGTCTTGTAAGATGAGTCTGTCCCGGCCGGAAACGTGTTGTTATATGACCATGTCACTGTGATGTTGTCTTCCCCAGCTTTCAAAACTGCAAAATTTCATGAAAGAAGATAAAATTTATGTAAACTCATGTAATAAATTAATGCAAGGGAAAATTAATGGTGTATATATCATCCAACACAACAATCATGTACGTATGTTAGTCTCAATAGAAGATTCACGATATACAACTGTTTATCGTTGAAAATGTGATTTTTTTATTGGGAGGGAGGGAGGAAGGGAGTATGGAAATAGTGCACATATATGGAAAATGCAATTCAACTCAACATGCTGGTTTGAGTCATCATGTAATCATATTGTTGTCACACCACTAAAAACAGTTATGTTTCTAATACTATTTCCAGTGTAACAGCGGAGGGTGTATTAAATAAATCATACCTTGATTTGACGGTAGGGTGGCAGTGACAAGAAGAGTTTCCTTAAGGGATGTGAAGGTCGCCCCATAGCATGTGGCTGCCAAGCAAGAAACGAGGATTGTTGCAACAAGAAAACCACCCGCAGCCATTGAATTGGGAATCTCTTGATTATATTCTTTCAACAACCAAAAGAGAAAGCTGAAAGGCCGGTTCGATCGATACAATTGATGAAGCCTGCTGAGATTAATATGAATTCAGGGTCGCTGGACTTGGTTTATATACAGATCTATGAGGGGCTCACAGCGATTAAAGAAAGAATAATTTATTGATTTTACAGAAGAAGTCAACAGTTTCTATTGGGGACCTTAAAAAGGTGCATGATGATATCGATAATGGAGTTTAATGCCTTTGCAGGTTGAGACTTGGTGATTTTGTTTAAGGGGGTAACGTGACTTTTGAGCGTGCTCAAAGGCTACGGTTGCGTAGGTTGACCGATCTGTGATAGTGAAAGATTAGTTTACTCTAATGTGGTTGGAAACAAGTTGGCTTTATGCTATGTGTGTATTTGCTTAGATTTATTATCCTTGAAAGGTCTATGCCGTACCTAGAGTCGTCTCTTCTCATTTTTACGTACCTTCTTATCAATTATTTATTGCTAGCTGTTTATATATTGGTGATACTAGAGGCTGGACAAAAAAATATTAAATGCAGAATAGAGAGATAATATTTTGTTTTTCCTACCATTTTTGACATTTACCCTCTATAACCATTGCCCAATAATCACTATTTCAGTTTTCTGCCTAACTGGCCGACCCCTGCTAGAAACACGAAAAAAAAAAATAAGAAAATAAGAAAGAAAGGCTTTTTTACCTTTCTCCGGCAGTGGCGGGTAGGGTTGAGAACGAACATGAACATTCACGAACAAACTCGAAACCGATTTGATAAAAACGGTCACGAACATGATTTTTAGGCTCGATATTAAACGAATAAGAACAAAATATTGAAAGCTCGTTAACGTTCGTGAACAGACTCGATTAAAATATTAACTAAATAAACATAAATAAAATAAGTATGCAATATTAAAATTTTAAATAATACAAATAATTGAATATTTATATATATTTATATGTACGTAGATATCAATATATGAGTTTAAATTGAATTTTGATTTTTTTGTAAGTCGTTTAGTATAATAAATTAATTAAACATTACAATTTTCTGTAATTAGTTAATGCGAGATAGAACACACAGGAATGTTCACGAACAAACTCGGTTCTACGCGATTAATAAATAAACGAACATGAACAAAATTTTAGATTCGATAAATAAATTAACAATAAATGAACACGCCAAAACTCGTCTCGGCTCGACTCGGCTCGTTATCACCTCTAGTGGTGGGTGACGGTCTGGTGGTGGCGACAGAATTTCAGTGAGGGCAGCTGGGTTGAAAATGGTAAATGGAAGTGACGGTAACGGCAAAAATTATATGAATGGTAAAATATTCTCTCTCTATCAATGGTAAAATATTATCTCTCTATCCTGCGTTTAGTATTTTTTTGGTCCTGCAAATAGAATAGGTTCCTCCCCCACCTTCAGACAAAGAAGAGAAGAGGAAATTGTAAGCAGTTCTAAATTTTGTACTTTTAACTTGATTTAGTCCTTCAATTTATAAAACACGTACTTTAGTTCATGAATAAGGGCGATTTTATTTTTCAAATATGTCACATCATTCTTTCTACATTTTCACGCACCAAACTGTTTTTCGCCTTTTAATTGTCTTTATTTGCAATTCCTTTGGACTTTAATTTTCTGATGAGCATGTGCGCAACATATATATGCGTAGTATTAGGTGTATTCTTTAAACTTAAAATAAGACTAAATCACTCAATTTGTTCTTAAATTTATCACCTCATCTTGATTTAAAATAGACAGCAAAAACTAGTATAGAATTGCAAATAGGGAGCAATTAAAAAATAGAATGTCAAGTTTATGGACTGAATTGAGTATTTTTATATAAATCAAGATGATGTGCCAAATTGAAGGACTAGTTAAGTGATTTACTCCTCTTTTATTTATCTGGAGGATGATATTTAGCAATTGGAAAATTATAACAAAATAGAAAGAGAAAAACATCGGTCAGGATAATCCTGACAAAGGCCTCGTCAGGCATCCAATAATATTCTGCCACCTATTACTTTTAGAATAATCTTATCACGTTGATTATGGAATATATTTTATCTAAATCAAATACTATATTTCACTACTACAAAAAGGGGCTTTAATGGCGTTTATTTGGCACATTTAATGGCGATTTTCGTTCATTTTGAACCGACATCTATCCGGCAGCCGTAGAAAAGTTATGGACTTTCTACGGCGGTCGGGAACCGCCATAGGAACCGCCGTAGAAAGTCCAACTTTCTACGGCGGTTCCTAAGCAAACCGCAGTAGAAAGTTAGGCTTTCTATGGCCTTTTTTTCCAAAACCGCCGTTGAAAAGACTTTCTACGGCGGTTCCTAAGCGAACCGCCGTACAAAGACTTTCTACGGCGGCTCTTAAGCGAACCACCGTAGAAAGTTAGGCTTTCTACGGCGGTTTTGAAAAAAAACCGCCGTAGAAAGTACCAAATTTGTAAAAAAAAAAAATTTAATATTTCATTTTTTTATCTCTGCATTCAAAATATATATATCAAAAACACCAAGAACAGCAGTAGAAAGTTTTTGATATATATATTTCAACTTTATTCAAAATATATATATATATATATATATCAAAAACTTCCATGCTAATAAACCGAAAAACCACCAAACTTCCAAAATTTTTGTGTGCATCCATCAAATTCTAGTTAATTGAATCATTAACAGCAAGAACAATACAATAACAACATAATCCTGAAGTAAACAGCCAATATATATATATACAAAAATCCAATCTCAACCTAATCAATTAATTTTGAAAAAAAATCAAACCAAAATCAGTAGGAAAATTATAAAATGGAACATACAATAAACCACCGATTTAACACTAATCAAACCCGAATTTAATCATTCATCATCTCACCAAACCCGAATTTAACACTAATAATAAACCCTAGGCCAATCGCAATAATCAAGTAACAATAAAATCTGTAAAGCTTAAATAAAGTTGAAACTATTCGACGTAACCTTTTTTATGATTTGAATCCCACAACAAGGACCGATTGTGGTGAAATTATGATGGGGGATCAACTCCGAGTGGTGGGTGATGGCCGATTAAGAAACCATCTCCGGAGTTGGGTGACGGCAGATCTTGTTATCAACGCCGCCGGAAGAACGGCTTCGGGGGAAGACAAGAGAAAAAATCGGTGGCGAGAGGATGGGCGCCGGCGATGAGAGAACGGCTTCGGTTTGCTAGAGATGGAAACAGGGGGAAGCCACGGTTGGCTGGAGATGGAAAAAGGGGGTTAGCCACGGTTGGCTGGAGATGGAAACAAAGGGAAACCATTAAAATTCAAACAAAATCAAGTTTCTATGGCGGTTTTAATAAAAACCGCATTAAAACCGCCGTAGAAATGGACTTTCTACGGCGGTTGTAATTAAAACCGCCGTAGAAACTTGATTTCTATGGCGGTTATGAAGAAACCGCCATAGAAAGTAACTTTCTACGGCGGTTTTAATTACAACCGCCGTAGAAAGCCCATAATTGTGAATCCCTGCCCGTTCCTCTATTCCTATTAATTTTTAGTTTTCTTTTTTTTTGTAAATTAACCCCCAAATTTTTTTAAATTTAATAATAAATATGTAATCTACTATTTATCAATTTTTATAGTAAAATTTATCATATTTATTAATTATATACAAACTCCTGCCTTTATGTTATGATAAACAATAATAAATTTCAAATTTTTAGTTGACCAATCCATTATTTTAGGCCCTCAAAAATTTTTGAAGTATTGTTACATAATAATTATAAGAAAACTTCAAAAATAGCAATTTTCATTGAATTGCTAATAAGATTTTTGAAACACACTTTCTACGGTGGTTTGTTTAAAACCGCCGTAGAAACATACTTTCTACGGCGGTTAGAAATAAAACCGCCGTAGTAAGTAACTTTCTACGACGGTTATTCGAAAACCACCGTAGAAAGGGACTTTCTACGGCGGTTGTAAGAAAACCGCCGCAGAAAGTACGGGACTTTCTATGGCGGTTTTCTTACAATTCGAATAACCGCCGTAGAAAGTTACTTACTATGGCGGTTATCAAATAAACGCTGTAGATAATGTCTTTCTACGGGGGTTCTATATAGAACCGCCGTAGAAAGTCCGTACTTTCTTTTTAATGACGGTTTTAGTCTTTTCGCCGTTAAAAGTCCATTCTGTAGTAGTGTTTACTACCAGTAAAATTATCAACATGTTTCCTCCTCCGGGTTTTTTTAATATTTATACTATCATATACTTATTCTTGTTATCATTAATCTTCTAAATTAAGATAATTCCATTGTTTTTAAAAATGAATTCCAAAAACTTAAAATAAATATACCCCACATTCAGAAAAAAATGAACTCTTAGTCACAAATTAAATATACGCAAAAAATAATTCTAAAAATAATATCAATGTACTTTTTTGATTATTTTAAAAAATTAAAATAAAATACCCTAAAATAAGGGAGTAAAAAAGTGAACCCTTAGTTTCAAAATAAATATACTCAATAATTAAGGGTTCACTTTTCTTGTGTAGGGCATATATATATTTAACTTTTGAATTAAATATTCAAAAAATGCTATCAAATTGTTTATATTATGATATTATGAAAAAAAATAAATTTTAATATTAAAATTAGAAATAATGATTGTAAAAAAAAAAGAAAAAAAAACCTTCTTGCTATAAGAAGAAAAGAAAAAGAAATACCAATACGTTGCACTTGAAATAGAGGAGGAAATTTTAAGTGAATTGGGCTACTGCCAAGACGTAAGAGAGCAGAAACTCTATATATTGATCTGAATGAAATAGAATCCATAATATTCATGATAAAATATTCTAAAAGTAATAGGTGGCACAATATTATTGGATACTTGACAAAGCCTTTGTCATAATCATCCTGGCCGATGTTTTTCTCAAATATAAAAGACTACCTACCATCAACTGCCACATATAAATAAAGAGTCCGGATCTTCTATCCAAGAAAATCTGTCCAACTATATCCAAGTGTTAAAACAATATTGTTTTACTTAAAATTTTCACTCTCCTCAATTGGCCCACTTCTTACTTAGTGCTGTAAAAAATAAAATAAAATAAAATAAAAAGAAAGAGGCTTCCAAGAGAAGACAAACCAAACCTCTTCCTCCTGTGTGTATAGACTAGTCGACAGGTGCTTTCGATTTCGTTTCTTTCATTTTGGTTTTCCTCTTTCTTCGGAGCTTCATTGTCAACATCACTGCTCATCTTCTCTCTCCTTTGGGTTTTCATTGTTCTCCGGAGGTTGTACCGTTTATGTTGTTGTGTTGTATCCTATGCTATTGTACTGTGTGGTTTTTGCTGTTGAGGAGTATAGGAGACTTACGGCATCGTTTCTATTGTTGTGTTGTATCGTTTATGTTGTTGTGTTGTATCGTTTCTGCTGTTGTACTGTATCATTTTTGCTGTTGTGTTGTATGGTTTTTGCTATAGTGTTGTATCGCGTCTGTTGTCTGAGTGAGAGGCCATATTGTTGTCACGAAGCTATTGTATTGATTAAGTAGAAACTGAATGAGAATCAATATGAGCTGAAGTTTAAATTTTCTTTGTTCTCTTGGAGTTTTAGCATTGCTTACTTTCAATTAGTTTTATTATATCATGAAAATTAAAAAATAAAAACAATTTTTAGTGAAAGATAACAGAAAACACACCTTCAGGAAAAAAAAAAAGAAAAAAACAAAAAATAAAAAACAGAGCACCCAGAATGATTCTTTGACAGAGCACCCTTTGATTCTTTGACACTAGTGACTTGATAGATAGGCTAAGGAGAGATGGATTCTCTCTCATCTGAAGTCTGAAGACGCAACGACTCGGAGAAGATGAAGGGAGAAG